>CAJQZJ010033710.1:1256282-1302474 GCA_907164525.1 Lophiomys imhausi
TAAATAATAACTTAAAAGTTCGGTTACACCCATCCCCTATACTCCTGTCAGTAACTCTAATATTGGTTCACCAAATGAACAAATGCACACACACCAACCAACTCTCCCAACAGAGGGTCTTATTTCCAGAGAGTTACTGGTGACACTGTTGAGAACAGAGGTCAGTCAGTAGGCATGGAGTTGTAGATAATCTCTTGTGAGGACCCTAAGGGTTAAAGTTATGATAGTTAAATGATTGTAATGAATATCTACACTGACAGAATAGTTACAGGGATTGTAGATTGAAGGGTTTTTTAGATGGGTTGGTGTTGACATTTCTTTCTCTCTTTCTTTTTTGTAGTGAACAGAGTACCTTCCCGTATCATGAACACTAGGCTAGAGGGGTGAAGGTTTTAGATAGGTTCCAGCCTGACTTCTCCATGTTCAGTGAGTTGTCTAGGTATTATCAACAACAGGGCCTTACTGTCAGCTTGTGGAAGGCAACCAATAGCCTTGACAATAGCCCGAGTTATTTGGGGGTTCTCATGGAATCTCTTTGGCCAACAACTCTGTTAGATACTAAGGCTAAGGTCTATTTGAGGGGTTCACATAAAAACCTTATACAGTAGAAGCTTCCTAAAATATATACATATATGAAAGTTGTCTAAGTAAAATCACCAAATAAGACAGAGCCCCACCTGGATATCTGCCCTCACCAAATGAATCTTCCAGTATCAGAGATGAGCTATATCAGGAAGCCTTTCTAAGCCTCTGGCCCAGTGGTTGTTTGGAGCATGGGTATGCTATATACTACCAAATAATTTTTGGATATTGCTTCCGTTTTGTTAATGGGCAATTGGTGATTGCCCATTATTTATTTATTACTTCAGGTTACATCTTCATGACACCCCGCCCAGTCCCACCTTCCCACCCTCTACCCCCTTTCTGTTTCTTAAATTGCATTTATAGAACATAGAATATGCCAGGCAGTACCAAGTGCTTCTAGGTGTTATTTTATTTAATCCTTCCAAAATTCCAAATAGAAAATGGGGAAGGTGAGGCTATGAGATATCAAACAATTTTCCTAGGTTGTTATCAAAGTAAGGACTTGAATTCAGGGCTATGTAACTGTGTTCTTAGCCACTGTTAACTGGGCCTTTTACAGATTCCCAGTGTATTCCTGCATGCGTTGTGTGTTCTCCCACCATTATTTTTGCATCTCTCTCTACTTAAATTTTAGGAAAGTCTTTAATCTTTTATTAATTGAAAAATGGGTCTTCAATACAGAAGGCACTTGGCTTGCCAGCTATCCCCTCACTCTAGGGAGCAGCTGTAACCATTACCCTTATTCTGGCTTTGGCTTGGCACGAACCCCTTTACTGCTTCCATACAGAACATAACTACTCAAATATATCCCAAATTTATTCGAAGTTTAGTGAAAGTATATGTTGGATATTATTGGGAAGGCCTTGAATGTTACCTTAAAGATTTTACCCCATATTTAATTTATTTGATGAAATAAAGGCTTCTGTGCCATGATATATGTAGATACTAGAGCTCCAGTAAAGAAGGCAGAAAAAGGAAGTTTCCTCATCTATGTTCATAGCAGCCTTATTTGTAATAGCTAGAAACTGGAAACAACCCAGATGTCCCTCAACCCAGGAATGGATAAAAAAAAAACAAAAAAAAAAACCTGTGGTACATCTACATACTGGAATACTACTCAGCTATCAGAAACAACGAAATCATGCAATTTGTAGCCAAATGGATGGAACTAGAAAAGCTCATTTTGAGTGAGTAAACCCAGACTCAGAAGGATGCACATGGCATCTATTCACTTATAATCGGATTTTAGCCATATAGTATAGGATATCTATACTACAACCAATGCACCAAAGGGAACAGGAACATAGATTTTGTTTCCTGTCAGTGAGACACTTTGCCCTCGTGGTGCTGCCTTGTAGGCCCCCAGTGTATGAGGAGGCTCTTGGCCCTCATATGTCTGCTGAACTGGGGTTGGGGACTGATACGTAGGGACACTCCACTTTGGAGAAGTGGAATGGAAGGCTTAGGGTGTAGAGGGTGGGAGGGTGGGACTGGGCGGGGTGTCATGAAGATGTAACCTGAAGTAATAAATAAATATTAAAAAAAGAAGGCAGACCATCACCTTAAAGTATATTCCTTAGGAAGAAGGGGCAGGGTTTGATGATAACAAACAACATTGATTTTCCACATATATAAAAGATTTGAAATCAGAGTGGTCTAAAGTTCAGTCTTTACTCTCAGTTTAAACAATCCCTTCTAAATCTTTAATACTTTTGTGTAAATCTTCTTCTTAATTAGGAGACCTCAGTGGTAGACACTGACTTTGCTTTTGTTCCACACAAAAGCCTTGAGTTTTGTTGCCTTTTAGCTTGGTAGACTTTGGTTGGGACCATGTGAAAATTGGTTCTCAGTGTAATTCATGGGTCCGTGGCCCAAGGATATAGTTTCTTTAATGTTTAGGGATACCCTCAATGAGAACTACGACATCTCTCCTCTAGGAACCCATCACTGATGGATATTGTTTCAGAAGCCCAGCTAGTAATACTCTATTCTGTGAGGACTGGGGGACCCACACAGATCTTTTCCCTAAAGAACTTTGGGAATAAGTGAAAGAAACGAGCACCAAGAAGCTTCTCCAGTGGCTTCATCAGGTTTGGATGTTTGCTAAGATCTTTCGCTGCTGCCAAAATGTCTCCAATAACCTTGTGCCTCCACTGTGGTTGAGTGAACTTAGTTGCTGAGGATGAATCCCACAAAGGCAAATGGTGTTTGCTAAGTAGAGAAGTTAGAGGGTAAGAAAATATAGTTGTGTGAGGCCTCAGTGGGAGATGGCATTGTTTTATGGAATTACATGACAATCTTGAATATGGTTTCACAGTGGTAATATAAAATAGGAATTTTTGATATTTGTTATAAATATGTCTGGAACAATGAAGGCTTTATAGACAAAAGTTCTGTTCTTGGCAGGAAGTTGCATTCCTTGACCAGAAAGGTCTCTTCTCATATCTAATTCATTGATTAAATTAAGGTTTTGAGTCAAGAGGAAACATACACAGAGACCACTATAATCAACCTGGCAGATGGAGATATTCTAAAGAGACATTGTGTCTCTCAGTCTGATCGTAGGTCTGTTGAGACAATGGACCCCAAATAAATGAAAATTTCCCTAGGAATCTCCTGCTGGTTGAAGGAAAAAGCTCCAGTCAGATAGGGAACTTGTTTCCCAGAAAGAGATTTCATTCATGTGCAATCCTTGGCCCTATATTTAAAGTTTGATCTCATTTCAGGACCCTGAAGACCTAGCTAGACTTAAGAGATTTGCTGGATCTCTTTGTCACTCTTCCCAATGTGGACACATTGTATAATCTTTTTCTGTTTTCCACTTTTAATTTGGCTCTTTTAATTGGATTATTGGTGGCTGGATGGGACTTGGGGCACATATTGTGACCCCTCCAAGTTTGATATCATTACTGATTAAATAGGAGACAAATGTATCTTCCTCAGTAGAACGTAGTGGAGTCTAAAGAAAACAAGCCATATGGTATGTACTGTACAAGATTTGAAATAAGAATGGTCTAAAGCCATTCTTCTTGCGACTTTGTATGTAAGGCAATTGTACATTGCTCTGAAGAGCAACTTTTTTGTCGATAAATGTGAGATAACAAGCATCTTTAAGATTACCTGAAAGAAACAAACAATGCATATATATGTAATACATATATGTATGTGTATGCCGTAGGTAAAACAAATGGTGATTTTAATTTCAATTGTTATGAAAAATGGGGCCTTAAAGTTAAAGGATTTTAACAGAAAGTTATGGGAAAAGAAAAATTTACCTGTAGAAAGAACTGCTTTAAATATGTTAATATTTTTGTTAAGGCAATATAAAAATTGCTCATTTTTTTAAGGTAACAAAAAGATATTTGTGGAAAAGTAAAGTCTGATAGCACTGATCCTCCATGGTCTCTGCTTCAGTTCCTGCTGCTAGGTTCTTGCCTTGAACTCCTTCCCTGACTTCCTTCAGTGATGGGCTGGGACCTTGTAGCTGTAAGCTGAAATAAATTCGTCCTCCGTCGGAGTTGATTTTGGTCTGTGTTTTGTCACAGCCACAGAGAAAGAAATGAGGGCAGACTGTCTCATGGTTCTTTGTAAACCAGATAGGCTTTATTTTGGGGTATGCAACTATAATAAATTCTTATTCATAAGACAATATTGCTTTATTCAGTCAGTATGGTTGATTTTAGGTAAAGAAACTCCTGGCTAGATTGCAATACATCCACTAGATGGCAGGAGAGTGCTGGAGGAAGAGAACCTGTGGTATTTTATTAGATTGGTTATTTCCACGTAGTTGTCTCTGTCAACAGGCCTTGCTAATAGTGCCTTAATTTCTATAAAGTTTTTCAGCATTAGTTTTCCAGAGTTTTAAAAAGCAATTGCAACACACTCTACAAACTGTACCCACCAGAATATTTTCCGCTACCACATCTAACCCGAGGCTGACCTTTTTCCTAGACCATAAATATTGTCCTGACCTAACATGGAAATCAAAATAGAACACTGAGGAAAGTGCATTATTGAGTAAATGGAGAATGCACAATTTTTTTTTTTATTTATGTGAAGACTGCAATTTAAATGTGTCTCAGAATGATTGATTTGGAAACAATGGAGCGTAAACAGAGTTCTGCTCTTTAGGGTGCCAGTTCTCTGAGTGAGCATGGTGAGTACCGGCTCATGTTTGCTAGTGCTCGCACTTGACATGTCTAGGGAATGTCTGAGATTGAAACTATGTCCGAGAAATCTGCATTTCTGTGTGTTTACCCCAGAAGCAGTCAGAAAGATAGTGCAGTTATAGTTGTGGATATTTTCTTTTTTTGCTACGTTGTTCATATGTGTTCCTTCTTGAGGTAGAGGTGCCAATAAGATTCAAATAAGAGCTTACTCATACGTCTAAACTAAATGAAATAGACTATGTAAGCGGTCTGTGCTGGTTGCTCTGTTGTATTTAGAGCTCCGTGTTTTCTCATTGCTATGAGTGACACTTGAGGGAGAAGGCCACCCAATTAATTTATGGTATTCAAACTTAGCCCTTAGCATTTACATCTCTTCTATTAAAAGCAGATGCTATTTCATAGAGGCCCATTGTGAACTTTGCATCTGATGCCTTTAACCTTGGATCTCTATCTAATTTAGTTAACTGAAAATGAAGCTCTAAGGAGGTACCATTAAATTTTAGTTAACAAAACTTGACAGAAAGACCACTTAACTCTTTTTGTCAGACAAATTTTGAAATTCAGCAGGGTAGATTAACAGCATGTGCATGACACACCTGTGGCCCAAGTTTCCTTTCTGGTTGTTGAGCAATAAATGAGGAGCAAAGAAAAAAAAATAAAGGAGGGTCAAAGGAGCTCCTTATTAAAGGGAAGAGTCTAACCCTTCCCATTCCTCAGCTGTTAAAGATTTTGAATGTGTATTTAGAGATGAAAGCACAAGGTCTTCAAATTGGACTTCCCAGGAACCCCATTCCATGTTAAAAACACCAGGGTTTTTTTGTGCATTTAGAACTACCGTAATATCATTAATTTTCCTTTGAAATCAATGGTCTCTAGAATAAAACTGATGGATAACTCCATCTGGCACTGCATTTGAATAGATCTCAGTAGCAGCTGATGTTCTAACAGAAGAGTATGTCAAACACTGTTAACTTTGTTTAAGGAGAAATTAGGAAAATTGAATTACAATTAATTCATTTGTTATTTAACAAATATTTACATTGTGCCTAATATTGCAACCCCCAGTGCCACCCAAACAAAACTAAAAATAAATATATAAATAATTTATCAGACCAATGAAGGCCCTTCTGGCAACAGTCTCTGTTGAGAAGTCAGGTGTAATTCTGATAGGTCTGTCTTCATGTGTTACTTGGCCTTTTTCCCTTACAGCTTTTAATATTCTTTCTTTGTTCTGTATGTTCAGTGTTTTGATTATTATGTGGTGGGAGGATTTCCTTTTCTGGTTCAATCTATTTGGTGTTCTGTAAGCTTCTTCTTTGTCTATAGAAATCTCTTTCTTTAGGTTGGGGAAGTTTTCTTCTATGATTTTGTTGAAAATATTTTCTGGACCTTGGAGCTAGGAGCCTTCTCCTTCTTCTAATTCTGTTATTCTTAGGTTTGGTTTTTTTCATAGTATCTCAGATTTCTTGGATGTTTTGTGTCAGTAACTTTTTAGATTTAACATTTTCTTTAACAAATGTATTGATTTGATAACAAATGTATCTTCTAGGCCCAAGATTCTCTCTTCTATCTCTTGCATTCTGTTGGTGATACTTGCATCTGTAGTTCCTGTTCTTTTTCTTAGGTTTTCCATCTACAGGATTCCCTCAGCTCATGGGTTTTTTTTTATTGCTTCTATTTCCATTTTCAGGTCTTGAACAGTTTTATTCATCTCCTTCACCTGTTTGAATGAATTTTCATGTATTTCTTTAAGGGATTTATTAAGTTCCTCTTTAAAGGTCTCTATCATCTTTGTAAGATTGACTTTAAGGTCATCTTCTTGTACTGTGGCTGTGGTAAGATATCCAGGGTTTGCTGTTGTAGGATATCTGGGCTCTGGTGGTGCCATATTGCCCTGACTCTTTTTGATTGTGTTCTTATGTTGGCCATCTGATTGTCCCTGGTGTCAGCTGGCCACTGGATGTTCCTGATGCTGGCAGGACTCCTTAGGAAGGCAGGCAGAGCCTTGGGCCAGACAATAGATCTCATGGAACAGGGCACAACTCACTGCTGCTGGCTGTGCCCCAGGAGGACCCAGCAGGCAGGGGATGGGGGGGCACAGGTCTAACTTGGATATTCTTGGGGCTGGCAGGCCTCCTTGGGAGGGCCAGCAGAGCTATGGGCCAGGGAGCACATCATCTCTGTTGGCTTTGCCCCATGGGAACCAGGCAGGCAGAGGATTGGCAGGGGAGGGGTCTAACCTGGATGTTCATGCAGCTCACTCTGCAGAGCCATGGGCTGGACAATCTTGAGATAGAATCTTAAAACAGTCATGACTTAGATTTCCTTAATGACTAAGAATGTTGAATGTTTTTAAGGTGCTTATATGCCATTTGTTTTTCTTCTTTTGAGAATTGTTCAGTTCATTAGACTATTTACTAATTGAAAGAATTGACTTTCATATTTAATTTTTTTCAGTTCTTTATATAGTATAGTTGTAAACCACCTGTCTGACATGTGACTGGCAAAGATTTTCTCTCATTGTTTTTAGGTTGTCTGCTTGCTCTGTGGATAGTTTTCTTTCCTGCGTAGAAAGAATTAATTTCATGTAGTCCAACTGTTTAATTCTCAGGGCTAATTCCTGCACATTAGAGTCTTGTCCAGAGAGTTCTTGCCTATATCTGTATCTGAAGTATATTCCCTATATTGTCCTCTAGCAATATCAGGATTCAGTTTTAAATTAAGGTCTTTGATTCACTTTGACTATTTTTATTTTGTGCAGCTGAGACATAGATATGGATCTAATTTCATCATTTTGCAAGCAGATATTCAGTTCTGTGAGATCATTTTTTGAATAGTACACTTCTTTTCCAGTATATATTTTTGATTTCTTTGTAAAAAATTAGGTGGCCAACAGGTATCCTGAGCTATCATTCTTGTTCTCCTGAGTCAGGGTCACTCAATGAGAAACTCTCTATTGTGGCTAGGATGGCTGTTCAGCAAGTCCTCAGAAAGCACCTTTCTCTTCCCCCTAGCACTAGGATTATAGGCATACAAGACCATGTAGTAGGATTAGAACTCAGATCCTTATGTGTGTGTAGAAAATAGTCTTCCTTTCTAAACCTCCTTTCCAGTCCCGCTGGAGTATAATTTAAGGTCAAGTATAGTGATATTTCCAGCAGTACCATTTCTGGTGAGGATTCTTTGGCTATTCACAGTCTTTGTGTTTCCACATGCATTTTTTAGGGTTGATTTTTTTCTAGCTCTGTGAAGAATTACATTGGGATTTTCTTGGATTCAATTGCATTGAATGTGTAGATTCTTTTGGGGGGGGGTAGCCATTTTATGTTGATTGTACCATCCAGGAGCATGGAAGGTCCTTCCACCATCCAGTATCTTTAAGTTCTTTTTTCTACATTTTAAAGTTTTCATTGTAGTGTTTTTCTTTCTGTTCACTAACATTTATTCATGGGTCCTTTGGGATATTTGTCTTACTTTACTTCTCAGAAAGTTAACTATTGGTATACACAAAAGCTGCTAATTTTTACATGTTAATATGTATCCTGAAACTTTCCTTTAAATGTGTATTAAATCTAAGAATTTTCTAGTGGAGTCTGTAGGGTCTTTTACTTACAGAATCATGTCATCTGTGAATAAGGATAATTTGACTTCTTCCTTTCTTCTTTTCATCATTTTGTATCTCTCTCATGTTATTGCTCTATCTATGATTTCAGATACTACCTTGAGTAAGATTGGAGAGAGAGGGAGCCCTTGTCTCATACCAGGTTCTGGAGGTAAGACTTTCCCCTTTTTCCTGTTGATAATGTTGGGCACTGGTTTTGTTGTGTATAGCTTTTATTATCTTGAGGTATGTCTTATCCATTACTAATTTCTTCAGGAATTTTTTTTTAATCATGAAGGCATCCAAACTACTGTTGCTACCATAGACTAATTTATGTTTTCCAAAACTGTGCATAAATAAGGTCATATGGTACATTATTATTGGAGGGGGGTTGATTTCTTTGAGAGCCTCTTTATTGGTTACATCAACAGTTCAGTCCTTTGTGGTATGTAGCACCAGTCTACTATGCAGATATTTCAGTTTGTGTGCTCATCCACATGTGGGTGGCCACTGTGTTGTCTCCAGCGCGTAGTTCCAGAAGTAAGGCAGCTATGGACATTCACATATGTGTTATTTCATTTTCATATTTGAAAATGTCTGAGTAGTCCCGTTTTTCTCCTTAATTTATGCTTTAGACATAATTTTGTATTGAACTGGATCAATGAAACTTTAGCTGACCATCTGTTTCCTCATTCAGTTCTCTATATGTAACATCAAACTTAAAGCTTTTGTATTCAGTGGAATATATGCCCCTCTGTAATATATTTAGTATTTATAGCAAGTAGTTGTTAAACACTTACTAACATATTAAGATTTAACCCAATAAAAAGAATTCTTTACTGCTAACTTAACCCAGAGTCGGGGATATACCTCAGAAGTAGGACATTTGCCTATTATGTTCAAAACACTGTGTTCAGTTTCTAGACACACACACACACACACACACACACACACACACACACACACACACCAGAATGCAGAAATCTGTGATCTGGAACAACAGCAACCAAACCCTGGGACCCTAAGTAAATGGACTGTCTGTATATTAATACACCGACTGCCCCAAAGACTGAGTGAAGAAACTGATATGGATTGTGCCAATGGGAGACTTTAGGGTTTTCCCTTCTTGTACTACTTAAGATTTTCATTACACAACTTTATTCGTAGAATTCTGTTTTCCTCTGTGCCTTAGAGATGCAAAACTTATGTTATGCATAGGAGAAAGAGACTGGACTTCTTTCTAATACCATGACCAATGATAATCCAAAGACAGGAAAAGTCAGGCCAAGTAGCAAGACAATAAAAACAAGGACTGAGTTGTGCTTTGCGTTGCCTTGTTCCTTAGCTCATGACCAAGACTGCACTCCTCTCCTAATTAGGTCCCCAAAATTCCTTATCTGTTGCATAAGGAAGGTGTTGCCTTGTTTCCTCAGCATATGGAACATACTTGGTTTTGGGTATCCTGTCTAGCTTAAGGACAAATATCAAGCTCCTTAAGTTGTATTTTCTTTTTTCAACTTTTTCTTGAGTCTCCTTCTCTTCAATTAGGTTCTTGGTGTGAGGAGAGATCCACAATGGAGTCCAGATTGCTAGTACAGGGCAGGATACCTGGCTTGTCTAGCTTTCCTACGAATTCTGGGGTGCCAGCTCACAAATGATTCATAGCACACTTAGTTATGCAATTCTAATATGCAGACACAGGAGCTAAACCCTGTTTAAATGTAGTCAATGCATGGGAAATTAAAATAGCCCCGAGGTCATAGGTATAATTTGCATAAAGCAAGTTTGACATCAGTCATCACTATAATCCACTCTCTCGATATAAGCTCCTTTGTATTGATTTGCACCCTAGGGAGAGTGTGGCAAGATGCTCTAAAATGGTAAAAATCAAAATATGGTCTCTAGGTCCATTTTGTCAAGTAGGCCTGGGGATTTGCTTCAATGAATATTCTCATGCTCCATTCCAGACCTGCAGCATCAGAACTTTGGAGGTGGAACACAGATCTTTATAGACCCTTCAAGGGAGTCTTCAACTCGCTATAGTTCAAGAAACTTTGTTATGAAGATTCAACCCCATTTTAGAAATAACACATGGAGAGGTGATTTCATTTAACCTCCAAGTTCATTGATAATAGGAATAATATTAAACAGAAACTAATGAACTCCAGCTCTTCGAGCAAGTCTCTGCACACTCGTGAGACATTTTTTCATTGCCAATAGATTTGGCAGCAATGAGTCAAGTTCAAGGAGGCAGATTTTAATCTATGAACCAGTGAATAAGTGAAAAGTCTCCTACTCTTTTTGCAGTTCCAGCCAAGAAAAAAGACAGGGAATGAAGAAAACTCCCTTAAACCCAGATGAAAACTTGTAAGAAGACAGGGGCAGGGTGCTCCTTGGAGTATAGTGGATTCTAGTCGTGGCCACAAGGGCAGGGGAGGCCCCCGCCCAACCAACATTTGTAACAAATTGTGAGTACTAATTCTTTCCACATTTGCCTCTGATTTACGTGGCCTTTATTTGTGGCTGAATCTGCCTTACAGGTGTTGTATGTTTCAGAGAGTAGAGATCAAAAGAATTCACTTCTTAGTATTCAGCAATGCAAGCCAAGTCATGAGACACTTTTTTTCATACAGTCTTCCCCCCTCCCCCACAAATGAGGCACCTAGGTTTCTCAGGGGGAAAGATAGTCCCTTGAAACAGAAGCAGCAGCAGCAGCAACAACAAATATTAATAAGAACAACAACAGCAAACAGTAGCAGCAGCAGCAGCTCCTACTCCCTTGTAAGGACTTCAATATAACATTTCCTCTCAAGTATTAAATGTTCTTAATGTACCGTGTCCCATAATTGTTGCAGAACATGTGAACTATAATAAACCCAGTGTCAGATTCAGTATTGTTTCATTTTTCAAGAACTTTTCACTGGTGTGTGTATATCTTGCATAGCAAGCGCTCCAGTCCTGCCCTGGGCAAACAGTTGATGCACCGTGGGAACTCCTGAGAAGCAGCAGAAGATTCCTGAAAGTTTGCACAGGGTGTCCTGACACAGTCAGACTGACCTGGCGGGGGAAAGAGAACCAGACAGTTTTTTATCTACCCTTGTCTATAGATTACCACCATATCCTGTCTGGAGTACGGGCTCTCATTTGCAAAGATGGTGCCTTGTCTGGAAACTGATTTTATCCCCATCTGACCACCTGTTAGGACCCAAGCATACTGGATCCATCCCAATGAGTGCCGCCTGTATTGTTTTGATGAGCATTTCATTTGGGAGTTCCAATAATGTTAGATTGCTCTAAGAACAAGTATGTTTGCCAGGTTTATGGAGACTGCATCTGGATGAGGGCTTCTCAGATGGTTCCCTTCAAGCTCCTTGTCTTAAGAGTGTCTGGCAATACATTATCTTGGACACAGTTCTGGGATCCTTCTGCTGGCTTTGTGCTGTTTCTCCACAGGATTTGGCTATTTTTGGGGAGGATGGTGGTAGTGCTATTGGCATATCAGATCCAAATATATCCATTACTTATTTATTTCTGCAGAAGTTGAAGTGGCAAAATATAAATTTTTAAAATCAAAAAAGTTATATTATTTGCAACATGATATGCTGTGATACTTGTGAAATGGTCAAATCAAACGTATTAGCATATGATCTGCCTCATAGACCTACCATTTAAAAGTCACCACTATTGTTGCTATTATTCTTAGTGTGTGGGAGTGGGAGGCTCACCCATGCCAAGGTGTGTATGGAGGCCAGGTGTCAACTTTGTGGACTGACTCCTCTCCTTTTACCCTTATGCGAATTTCGAATATGAAACTCTGTTTTTCTGGTTTTTCTAGCTAGCACTTTGATTAGCTGAACTATCTCTCCAATTGATTGATTGGTCGGATAAGAACACTTCAAACTTCCTTCTTGCAATTTTCTGTGCCAGTACCATGCTGCTTTAATTACTAAAGGGTTTACTTCAAAATTATTAAAGTAAACTTTAAGTCAAGACACATGATGCCTCTGACGGCTTTGTACTTTTTGCTTGAGGATGGGTTTGGTTATGTGGGGGATCTTAGTGATTCCATCTGAATTTTAGGAAATTCTTCTATTTCTGTGAAAAATGTCTTAGCCACTTTGAGACTGTGTTGAGTGCAGCTTGCTTTGGATTGTATGGATATTTTAACAATATCACTCCAGCATGTGAATGTAGAATATCTTTTTATGTTATTTATTTATATTATATTTATATTAGTTCTTAGTATTCAGGAGTGATTGGTTCTAGGACACTACTTTTAACAGAATCTCTAAATACTCATATTATTTATATGAAACCTCATAGCATTTACAAATAACCTGTGCATATATTGCTACTTTTCTCACATAATCTCTGAGTTACTTGTAGTACCTAACATATTTTAAACACTACATATATAGCCATTATATTATACTTTTCAGGCAAACAGTGACACAAAATAAAATCACACACACACAGAATACAGGCATCCTCACCATTTAATAATTTTGGTCATTGGTTGGTTACTGGTTGATTGAATCCACGGAACTTGGGTAGAACCTGTGGAGAGGGAGGGCTGGTGGTTGACATGTAATTTGTATCTTCACTTTCTTCCATTCATATCTATAAATGCCAATCTCCATGACAAATACATGTGCAAGAAGTGTTGGAAAACGCTAGCAGATTGAACATAGCTGCACACTGAAAGCACCACTCCCCATGCTCTTCTCACTGCGACAGGTGCCAGTTCTAGTCCCCACATCTTCAGTCACTCTGCCATCTGACCTCAGAGGAAATGGGCTTCAGTGCACATGAAGTGCCTTCACCTACCTCACTAAAAGGACAGAATGTGCTCCTCTGACTTCAGCTGCTGCCTTCTCCCCATTGTTGTGTTGGCCTTTGGAATCTGGGCAGTCCTGTTTGAGCACATGGTTTGTGCATCCTCTGCAGTTTGGACTCCAGATCTCCCTCGGCACATAACTCACGCCACAGCCCCATCAGTGCAACTCTTCCTGCTTATGATCATTTAAATCTTTGAATTTCTTCTAAGGAGACACACAGAGGTTGACAAACAGGAAAATATGTTCTCATGACACTGACAAGTTTAGGTTGTGCAGAGAAATCTTTCAAGGGTTTTAGTTGTTTGGCATCTATTTCCTCTGCAAACATGAGAATTCAACAAGTGAAATTTCTTAGAATTAGAAACAATCACAGCAATGAAATGTTTACAGGGTTTTTACTAATAGGAAATAATTGCAAAAAAAAAATCACCTAGTGAGAGAGCCGACTGGTTGCCTGTTTGAAAGACATGGAATTGTTTCTGAGTGTCTTAAATTAGTTTATCCAAAAAAAAAATCTCCTCATGTGAGTTATATATTAGATTTACTACTTATCTTGTAGTTTTTAGGTATGATAGTGGGGATTGATATTAATTCAGTTAATTAATTAGCTATTAAATTAGTAATTCAGGAACAATTTGGGTAGAGTTAAGTGGAAATAAAGATATTAGATTACACTTTATATACTAAATTATTTAATTTGTTTGAGGAGAGGAGGAATATTTGACTTTGACACCAAAAAGGCTTTTGATTCTTATTAGTAGTCACAGCTACTCTGTGGATGTGGCAAGCATGACACACACACACACACACACACACACACACACACACACACAAATTGAGGGAGAGAGGGAGGGAGGGAGGGAGGGAGGAAGAGAGGGAGAGAGAGAAAGAGAGATTTAAATGTAGAGTCTCATTTATCCCAGGCTTGCATTTAACTTAGTAAGTAGCTGAAGATAACCTTGAACTTCTGAACCTTTTATGTCTCCCTCCTGAGTGCTGAGAATACAGGAAAATGCCACTATACTCAATTTATGTAGTACCAGGGATGAAACCCAGGGTTTTGTGTATAATGAGGCAGGCAAGCACTCTACCAAATAAACTACATCTTCAGACCTCTGTTTAGTTTTTGAGACAAGGTCTCGCTATGCAGCCAATGCTGATTACATGATCTTCCTCCCTTATCCTTCCCAATGCTGATGTAGGTGTGTACTACATTGTTTCATTTAAGTTTGTCATGCTGAAATGCTGTTTCTTAACAGCTTAGCTGTTAGAGTAAAAGATGTAGTCAAAAATTATAAGTTGTATTCTGGTGTTTGAAAGTTCTTGGGGGAAGTTATTATTGTTCCCAGTGGCATGCATTCAGTGAATAATGTGATATTTGAAATATACCAGGTATTACTGATGAAGGTATTACTTATGACTGCCCTAGCTCTTTGCCCCATTGCCAAAGAAACCTTATTTCTGATATAGACTCTTAGTGGTGTTAAATAGGACCCTTTTAGAGTATGATTTTTTCTGGACTCCAGATTTAGTATTCAGTAGAACTGACTGCAGAGAGTTACAGAGGCTGGAGAGGTCCTTTGAGCTAATTAAACCCAGGCCCTCATTTTAAAGTAGAAGGAATCGAAACTCCAGAGCCTAGAGGAGTCAGTCAAGGTCACATATCTTTTTAGCAGAAGCGCTCATAGAATTTAAGGCTCCTGAGACTCAGTTTGACTTTAGAGCATCTGCTGGAATGGGAGAGAACCAAATGAGAAAAACACAGACTCGTGCACTGCTGTCTTTGAATGACTTCTGGTGATGAAGCTGAGAGACAGAACACACAAGAGAGGTCTCACTCAGCTCCTTTCAGTTCATCACCCTCTTCTGATGTGAGTTGTCAGTAGCTTGCTATATGTGTTCCTAGTTTAATACTTGGACCTCTTTGAATGCTGTACACAGTTAGAGATGGGTGTTGCCTTTGGATTTAGATGTTGGGTTTTGTTTTCTGTCAGTTTGTGGAGATGAGGTCATGTAAACGAGTTCAAATGAATTATGCAGAGTTTCTGTGAAGTGAGAGCTAACTATGCCACATGCTGAGAAGACACATCTTTGTCTTCTTGTTGATGACTGTGTCCATACAGTTATTATTATGCACAGAATGTGCTGGTGAGAGCAATTGACTGGACACACTCCCCATAGGAAAGGAGAGGCTGCTTCAGCAGGGATGAAACTGAGTTGAAGACCAAGCAGGAGACTGCTAGAGGGCAGTGTTAACTTACAGTTAGTTGTTAAGGGGGAACGGGAGGCTAAGTAGGGTAATGTCCTTGAGTTGTCTTGGATAGCCACACCTCTTGGATTTCTGCATTCAGGGATAAGTAATGTAAAGTGTTGGTATTTTGAGCCTGGATGTGCTGAACTCATTTTGGAGTTTTAATCTTTGTTGTGTAGAGAAAGGATGCTATATGGGAGTTATCAGCACATCTGGGCTCTCATTCTCCACCACTGAGGGACTGTGTGACCTTAGATCTTCTGACTTCAATAAAAAGTTGTAGTTATATGATATCTTCTCTTAAATGACCCAGAAACCTAGATTTTCTCCCCCCTCTTCTCCATGTCTTTTAAATTAATTAATTAATTCAAGTTACATACTGATTGCAGCTCCCTTCTTCCCTACTGAGTCCCACCCTTTCACCCTCTTCCTTGTCTCCCACCTCTCCTTCTCCTCAGATGAAGGGAGCCCTTCCATATATCAATCCACACCAGTTCATCAAGTTGCATCAGGGCTTCCTTATTCTCTCTCTCTCAAAGGTTTTTTGAGATAGGGTTTCTCTGTGTAGCCTTGACTGTCCTGGACTAACTCTGTAGACAAGACTGGCCTTGAACTCAGAGAGATCCACCTGCTTCCACCTCCCGAGTGCTGGGATTAAAGTGGTGCACCACCACACCCAGTCTAATTCTCTTTAAATTTTTTTTCTTATTTTGTGAATTTCACATCATGCAACCTGTTCCCTTTCATCTCCCACCTCCCCTCAGACAACCCTATACCCTTGAATCCTCTCCCAATATATATAAAAAAAAGAATGTCAGCTGGGTGGTGGTGGCGCATGCCTTTAATCCCAGCACTTGGGAGGCAGAGGCAGGTGGATCTTTGTGAGTTGGAGGCCAGCCTGGTCTACAAAGTGAGTCCAGGACAGCCAGGGCTACACAGAGAAACCCTGCCTTGGGAAAACAACAACAACAACAACAACAACAACAACAACAACAACAACAACAAAAAGAATGTTATTGTGGAAGTTGTAGTATGTCTCAGTATATTCCACAATATTCCATTTTGTCCATACTTTTTTTGTGTATGCAAATGTTCATTATAATTACTTCTTGGTATGAGGCCTCTGGCTTCTGCTATTTTGTCAATCCTTGGAACCTCACTTCGGCTCCTCTCAGATATGCGCTATTGTCCTGTGTCATGGAGATCCCGTAGATTTGGGTCTGTGGAACTTCCTACTTCTTGCTCTCCAGCAGTTCATCCATGGGGTATATTTTGATGTGGGCCAACTAAAAGCCCTGGTTCTGGGCCTGGAATCCCCATATTCTGGGCCAGCTGTACTGTGTTGTCCAGGTGAGGGGCAGGACCTGATCTCCTGAGTGCTGCAGCATGTGAGGGGCAGGGACAGCTCTCCTGCAATCATGACCCCATCTGGGCCAGATCTCCTGTCCACCGCTGGTGGTGAGAGCAATGGGAGGGGAGGGGATCTCTCCTTCATCAGCATCACCACAAAGCAGACAAAAAGCAAGGCTTACTCTCCAACATTCACTTCGTTGGGGCTGGCTCACCCACAGCTTCCATATCCAGGACTACCTATACTGTTCTTCCCAGGCAATGTACATGGCCTGCTCTCCCAAGTGCTACAGCATGTGAGGGGAAGGGACAGCTCTCCTCCTCCTGTGACCTCATTGGGGTCAGATCTTCTGACCACCATTGGTGGTGAGGGCAACAGAGAGGGGAGGGGATCTTTCCCTGGTCAGCACCACCATAAAGCAGACAAAAGACAGGGCTGGTTCTCCCACACTCCCTCACTAGAGGCTAGCTCACCCACAACCCCTACATCCAGGGCCAGGCAGGGCTTTTCTAATCTCTGGCTTGCTTTCTGTCCTGGGAGCCCATCTGGTGCTTGTCTGGTGGTGGACTGGTGGTCATCACAGGCTAGCTCCCCATCTGGGCCCCATGGTGCCGAACTGGTGTTGGTCTCCGGCTTGATTTTTTCCCCCAGAAATGTTAGGCTACTATTCATTCAGATGTTCATAGGTCATAACACTGAATGTAGACATAGCCTCTCTCTTCTTTGCCACCTACTGATGCATATGTGACACAGCAGCCACATCTGCAATGCCTCTAGGGGCAGGGGCTTCCTACGTCTTATTGATACTCAGTTTTATGCTAAGGACTCACCACAGGTTTGTTTACTACTGGTGTTTAAAGTAGTATAACAGGACACTCCATCTGTAGATACAGTTCTCTTATCTAACACTTTGGCAACCCACGTCAGGCCTCTATTCCACAATGACTTTCTGATACCATTGCTCTTCCAAAGCAGTCATTCTGGCCTGTTACAATGTGTGAGAAAAATCAGTAATTCTTAATCTTTGGTTATTAACCCTTGTCATGGGTTGAATTGTGGCATGCCCCAAATTAACATGTTGAGTGTAAAGATCCAGTGTGACCTCATTTGCAAATAGGACCATTTTAAATGTCACAGATGAGGTTGTACCAGAGTAGATTAGGCTCCTAGCTCAATATGACTGGTATCCCTGGAAAAAGGACTTTGCATCTAGATGTGTACCCAGGAGAATACCATGTGAAAGCTGCAGTAATGATATTACAAACCAAGAAACTACTAGAGGAGAGCTAGGACAGACACTTCACATTTCAAAGGAATGTGGCTCAACTGAGTTCTTGATCTTGAAGCTTTAGCCTCTGGAATTGTGAGACATTAAGTGTCCGCTGTCGCAGCCACTTAGTTTGTGTCACTTTGTTGTTGTAGCTCTAGGAAATGGATATGACTCCAGTGGCCCCTGGTGGTGTATGTTGAATGCAGTTTCTCCTCAGTTGGTTATGACCTCATGATGACCTGATCCTGCTGCATGGAGCCTCACCAACACCAATATCAGAAGGTTGTTCAAAGTGACATCAGTTTTCATGTCTCTTAAGGCATATAATAAATTTAGTAGGAGATTGTACCCTTCTGTACTATTTGGTAACCTTTGTGTGATCACACATTGTCCTCAGAAGCAGATAAAAGCTGTTAGTTCAGTGACAGGAATAATTTTCAGATTCCAATAGTATTTGGAATTGTAGACACTCATTTACCAAACAGAGAACACATGCCATTTATAACAGAATAGGACAACTCATAGGATTTAATCATAGCAATGGAGAAAGGAATTAACCATGGTCATTTATGTCCCTAGAACTTGTCATCTACATCTTTCTTCACAGATACACCTCAAACAAAACAGGTTGAGAAAACTAGAACAGAAGCTGTTTGCTGGAGAGTGGGAGGTAAGGTGTGTTAGAGCAGAATGAAGAGAAAGGCCTGTTGGTCTGCATCTAGATTTCATCTGGATTCTTATTAACATTTATTAACAAGGACCACAGTTACATCTAGTTCTCAAACATGGGAGTACTTTAAATAGTGGAATCTTAGACAGGTTGGAAATAATTCAGAAATTCAGCAGCTTTGGTTAAGTTAATTGGTGCCTGGTGTGTTTCTCTCTCCATGCTCAGTTAAGTTAATCTCTGATTCCTGCATTGCTTTGGTGCCCACGTACATCATTGGATGCTGCCAAATTCCTAGGTAACTGTAGTCTGGGAGACTGACATTGGCATGCCACTAGACTTAAGTCCCAGGCATAAGCATAGAATGGGCAGTGCTTTTTTTCTTTTTAAAAATTATTCAGTTATGCTTTTGAACTTGAGATTTATTTTTAGTGAGTTCCTGTGCCTTACAAGTGGGAAACAAAAAGATAGCATTAACTGTTTTGTACTAAAGAGGAAATATAATTTATGTAAAAATATTTCTGATAAACTATAGTCTAATTATCAGAAGAAAAAAGGAGGTAAAATATGTTTCACACCTTTCTAGTAAAGCCAATGGGATAGGTTAAATTTATTTTTGTATCAATTTAAAATACTTTTTTAATATTCATGTTTTATTTTGTGTGTATGAATTTGCTCACATATATATCTTTACACCACATACATGCCTGGTACCTGCAGAGGTTAGAAGAGTGTGTTGGATCCCCTGGAACTAGAGTTATTGATGGTTATGAATGATGATAAATATGTATCAAATGCTCTTAACTGCTGAGCTATCTCACCAGCCCCCCAACTGGATAGTTTAAAAATATTTGTCTTTGGATATATATGGCATAGATATAAAATCTTATTTTTCTTTGTTAACATAAACTCCACACTTTCTTTTAAGGACAAATGAACATGTTATGGTTATCAGCATATATATGTATATATATGATATCTATCTATCTATCTATCTATCTATCTATCTATCTATCTATCATATAAATAAGCATGCCATACATTCCATGAAGAGAAAATTAAATAACTAGCTGTGGCTTATATGAAACATTTGGGAATTTGAAAGGTATGTACTATGTTGACAATTGAGGTTATTACCTAAGTAAAAGAGATTTTAGAGGTACTGTTTTCAAAGTAGGTACAGATTTATGAATTACCATGTATAAAAGGTGATGCTGATACATTTCCTTCTAAAATAGTAGAGTGACCTGTTCTAGAATCTGCTTTTATTCCACGGACTCTGCTTGCTTTTATTCCTTTATGGGGCAGAGACCCTCAGTCAAAGACTCCTAGAAATTGATAGTTAATTATGACCTATCAGTTGAAAACATCAAAATCTCTTTCATTATTTTCCCTTTTTCACACATAAAGTTCACTCTCAGTTATATGAGTTATCTCCAGCTTTATAAAAATCACCTCACAATAGATTGGTACTCATAACACATATTATCCTTTAGTTTCTGAAGAACAAGAACAGAGGGGCAGTCTGGACCTTGCCATGTTTGCAGCTCCTGTGTGGGCAGAGCAGGGTCTGCATCACCCAAGGCTTCCCAGCCCACTCACGGTGGGTGATGGCAGGACTCAGTCTTTGCTGAGGGTTGCTTTCCATACAGCAGCTTTCAAGATGGCAGCAGCTTCTGCTGGAGTCAGTAAATTAGAGCAAGAGAAATTAGGAGGATAGAAGCCAGAGTCTTTGCAACCTGATCTTGGGAGTGACATCATTCACTTTGTTATATTTTGTTTGTTAATGTAGCCCCTCGGTCCTGCCCCTGCACAAGAAGCAGGGGAACATCAAAGAGAATCATTCAGAAGCTTCTTCCCACATGACCCGTAGGTGTTGTGTTAATTCTACTTTTTTTTAACTGAATAATTTTCAAGGCAGGTTAGTACTTAATCCCACTTTTCAGGAAAGCATATATTTAATGAACTATTTTCCTCAATTTCTTTGAATTAAAAAAATGATTGTGTGTATGTGCCCATATGCATGCTTGCTGGTAAGCATGCATGAAGGTCAGTGGATAACTTTGTAGAATCAGTTCTGTCCTACCTTCATGTGGGCTTGGAGTAGTGGACTCATGTCACCTCTCTTGCTTGACAAAAGCCTTTATCTTCTCAGACATCTTGTTGGCCCACTGTTTCCCTTTAATTCAATGGTATCCTTTCTTCCCTCATCAAAACTTCGCAGAGCAGCAGTTATATAGTCATTTTGTAGGTGAAATAGTTGTCATTCAGACCTTAGGGTCTTTTGTCTATATGGTTAGCAAACAATATGCATATAGAAAAATGAATTCTTTTATTTAGAATCCTTCAGTCATTCTAGTGACTGTGGCTTGGAATTGGGCTGGAATAGATTAGGGAATATTTCTGTTGTGAAGGCTTGTAGGGCATACAAGCACTGTGGTCTCTCAGAGTGGGGCATCTTCTCATAGTTAACTGGAATATCATAGAGGTACCTTGCTCTTGATATCCCTGGAAAAAATTAAATTTACTCAGGAAGGAATCTTCTACGTTTTAGTTCTGCTCACATTAGAAACAGAGAACAGGATGGAAATGAGCAAGGAAATAGCGGGGAAGGATATAAATCAGAGGACATAGACAGCAGGACAGGACCTTTGCTAGGCTTTTAGCTACACATTGAAGATGTAGCTGGAAAAGCCTCTGCATCAGTCTTGGATCAGGAGTGACATCCTTGTGTTCTTTCAGATGGGTCTGGCTGGGGTATATGGAAATAACACCCTAGTCAGGTCAGTTGTAAAAAGCTGGGCAGCACACATAGAAGACAATGGGTTGTTTGACAGACTGAGATGGTTTTATATGGATTTTTATGACCGTGATGGGTAAATCATCTGTGCCTGTACGAATTGTCATGTTTATAGCCAACTTGATGAAAAATAGTAGCATGTCCCTCAAAAACTATAAGAAACCTAAATTTTATAGCCTTCAAAAGGTCAAAGTCAGAAAAGTGTTTTTCAAAAGTTTTGCTTTTTCCACCCTCTGAATTGGTTCTATGGAAAATGAGTTAAATCTCTTGACTGTGGATAACCTAAGCTATCTCCTAGTAGGCTGCTCCATTGCTGGATGGGGTTGGATCTTCCTAAACCTCTACCCTGCAACTGTATTAACTTTCCCAAACACCTATATCAGTATGTGCACAGAAACACTTGGCTTCTTAGTCCTCCAAATGCAAGGACACATTCTCAACATCTATTACAAGCTTGCACAACTTGCATTAACTCAGAAGCACTCGGTGGATGTGTACATACCTGTCAGTCTTCAAGTCCAGCTGACTTCCTGATATTTTGACTTAGATATTATTGAACATCTTGTGTATTATGTGTCCCACATGAGGACCTTTGATCCATCACTTGATCTCCCCACCTCTGCACAGTTAGCTTTTGGGTTGGTTGCTATGTTTTAACTTTATGATGGTTTGAAAGTGGTATTCAGTTAGTGGAAACCGTATTTGAAATTCTGAAGTTTGATGGGTTTATGGTGAGCATCACTGTCCACTATCAGATCAAGATATTAGAAGTCATTTTTGTTCTTAGGCTTTTTATCAGGTTACATGTTCACTACAAATGGGAAGTAGTTCAAAACAGGCAATTTCCTATCTCACTCCACAAGTCTGAGTTACCCTCCTCCCTATCTAGATGACTTTAATATCTTCCTAAATGTTTCCTTGTTTTCATGCTTTCCCTCTCAAGTCCCAAATTCTTCCACTAAAGAGAAATCTTAAAAAAAAACTTTAAAAATATTTCTGTATTTAATTTGGCACATGATATTTTTAACACACTTACAGGGGAGAATGTGATCTTTTTTCTCTCTCTCATTTTCTTTTGTGTCTTTGAGACAAGATCTTGCTATGTAGCTAAGGCTGGCCTAGAACTGACTATGCAGTCCAGGTTGGCATTGAACTCACAGTTCTCCTGAATCAACCTCCTCGGTGATAGATTATAGGTGTGTGCTACCATGTGGTACTAGAGTGTGATATTTCGTGTGGATGCTTAGTACACATTGTATTAAGTATTAAGCTGATCAGGGTAATTGGTTGTTCATCATTTCTAATATTTATCTTTTTCTTTTGTCTTGGGAACATGAAAACATTTCTTTCATTGTAATTTTGAAGTACACAGTTAATTGTTGTTCATCAGTTACTGTAGTATGCTTTAGAGGTTACTGCTCATATCCAACTCCTCCCTGGTACCCACTCACCATTGTCTATCCATCACCTCTTTCCTTGTGGTAGTATGGCTATTTCCTCTGGACATAACATGATTGTGCCATTTTTATCTTGGAATAGAGATTACCTTGACCAAGAGGCCATGGTGATGAAATATGTAGAGAGATACAGTGATAGATAGGTCTGTGTTAATCATAACGGAATTATTTGCATTCTTTAGGACAAGTGTAGAGCCACAGAATCTTCACCTGGGATTCTAGCCATAGTCCCTTCTGCTCCTCCACCCTCCTCCCAGTTGCATGTGATTTTGGGAATGCTGGAGTGTTTTGGGGGAGTGAAAGTTTAACTGGAAAGGAGCCCTGTGAGGCACCTTCCATGAGATCATCATCCATGATGGAATGGGACTTTGTAGTGATGTAGCTGTTCTGGAACCCACATTCCTATAACAAACCTTTCATCGTGCTCCTGAAAATAAGTCAAATGGAATTCTGTGGAACCCTTACTATTGTCAAGGACCTATCTAGGGTGAATGGAGGTTAAAAATGTCAAATGTGGGATATGGCAGGATTGAAAAAATGAGTTGGGAGTAGTGCTTTCAAGGGTCTTGCTCTGCAAGGCATCAAACTAAATCTGAGGCTGAACCACCAGAGGATGGAGCATGTGTAGGGGTAATCTTGAGATAGCCATCAGTCTCCACGTATGAGGGGTCACACCTTTTTTTTTTTGCTATGGTAATAGTTGCTTGGACTTTTTGATGAGTATTAAAGATATGCAACCAAGGTAAAGCCATTTGGAGGTGGAGTGTACGTGGAGGGAATAGTCCTCTGTGTGGTATAAAGTGGTATGCCTACCTAATGAATGACGTCTGATATATGAGTAACCCTCAGGGGATGCCCTGTAAATTGTGAAGGACTAGAGTATACATTGCAGTCCCTAAGAATAATACTTAGGGATTGAGATTCCTGACTTGTCATTGCAGTGATTGTGTGGCTACTAATATGTGTAATAAGACGTGTGACAGAGGCTGAAATGGCTGTCCAGAGGAATCTTGCTCATCTAAAGGAACTATAATAAACAAAAGGGTCGTGTGGGTATTATCCTCTGTATTAGACTCTGATTTGGCCAGGAAATTGTATAAAAGGTAGGGTGAGATAGAAATACTGGTTTTTCATTTCCTATAGTGGAGGACCAGGGGCTAAAAGGCAACAGAGTGCAAATTAGGCCTATATTAAAGACCTGGGAACAAAAAAATTTGGAATCTACAGGAAAAATCAGATATCGAAGAGGGAGAGAGTGAGCGATTCAAGATACCCCCCCACCCCCCGCCGTCTAACTATTAATTCAGAGGATGAGAAAATCCATGATTCAGCATAAATCTGGAGACCCAAATAAAAGTACAATGTAAAAAAAATCACGTTAAAAGAGGAGTATTCTGCCTCTGAACTGGGAAGGACTCCTAAGCAAAAAATGTACGGTCATCTTCTAGACAGGGTTATGAAGCTTATATTCACAGATATTGGAGTTTTGGTGGCTCCTGCTGGGGTTGCCAGGTTCTTGTGTTCCAGAAACAAGAACTGGAAAGACACCCCTACAGTGAGTGGGTGCTGAGAACTTGCAACCAGGATTGAGTCCTCTACTACAGAGAAATTCCGTCTTCCTCTTTGTGCTATAGAGAAGTGTGCCTCCTTGATGAGTGGGGTACAATGAGTGATTAGAGAGACGCCCTAAACAGGCTAAAGGTTCAAAACACACTTTGTGGTCTGTAGAGTAACGAACAGGTAAGGAACCAGAGTGTTAACAGGCTCCACAGAGGTTTCATGGCCACTGCCATGTATAGTAAAACATATGTTTAAGGCTGAGATGGCAAAGGAATGGAGTGGCTATTGAGGTCACGACTCTTGGGAGAGAGAGAAAGAAAGTAGTTCAGGTTCCTTTGTGGTTATTCGATTGTACCCGGGAACTGCCATAGGATATGGGTGGTGTAATTTTATAGTGTGCATAGACTGACCCAAATCTGCTATTCGGAGAGGCTTCTCTCAGGCACATCTGGAATCGGTAGAAAGCTTAAGAGATTAGAAAAATAAATCTTACCACTTGGCTGTCTGGCATGCCAACTGTTCTTGGTGGGTATTGGGATTTCATAGATGGAGCCACATGGACAGCAGTAAGCAAAGCAAGAGAATTTATTAAAGATAATTCACTTCCAAGAGAGTAAGCAGGCCAGAGCAGAGAAGTTCAGAAGCTCAGTGGTCCCCACACACAGAGGATTGGAACTTTTATGGGTCATTTGCACAGTACAGTGTTCATCAAGCATGCAACAGCATCTGGTTCACGTTGCCAGACTGAGGAGTTTCTGGTCTTTCTCGTTGCCATCATGTTTTTGTTTCTCATAGACTGACTTTGCAGCTTTTGTGTAAGGCTTTTCCAGACCTCACTTTCTGCCGCACTCTCTTGCCTTGAGACTGTGGGGCCTCGGGGTGGATGGGGCCACTGTAAGCGAAATAGAACCATAAAAACTGAGCAAAGTGTCCACTCATTCCTTGTTGAAACAAGCTTGAATATTTGGAGACAACATGGAAGAGTATAGTCCTTGCTGACTTGCTCTTATGAGCTGTTGGGGACACTTGGTTACCACAAGCTGAGGTGCCTGTGGGCTGAGTTGAGCAGCTTGAGCTGACCCCACTGAGTCATGGGCTCATATGGAGATGGCATATGCATGGCGGCCTCCATGGCAGGGTCTAAGGATAAGGAAGCGAGGTGGCTCATGGGAAAAAAAACCCTTAGATTCTGGAGAGAAGTTGTTGAATCATGTAGTAGTTCCATTTTAATTTACAGAGGATCCTGCTTGCTTTTTACTACCATGATTATGCTAAATCTGCATCCTCACTCGCAATGTGTGATAATTCCTTTTAACCAGACCAGTGTCAGCATTTGTTGTTTTTGCCTTTTTGTAGTAACTATTCTAATGAGAATGAAGTGTTTTCTTATTTTGGTTATTTGCCTTTACCTGATGGTGAGTGTGTTAAGCATTTTCCTACATAGTATTGTTGGTCCTTTGTCTTTTTCTTCCCAGTGCTGGAGACTGAACTCAGGGCATTGCACATGCTAGACATTTGCCTTACCACTGACCTAATATCTCTAGCTCTGGCATTAGAATGTCTTCTTATAAGAAATATCTATTTATCTTATAATTATTTCAAACCTGATTTCCTTTTGTGGTTGAGTTTTTTTCTTCTTTATGGATTATGAATATTATTTTCTTGTTGGGTGAATACTTTGCAGACATGTTCTCAAATTCCTAAAGTTGGCTCTTCAATTTGTCAACAAAGACTATGAAGAAGCTTTTGTTGCTCATGCTTTTGGAGTCATATAACCAGAAAAAAAATCTGGTTAGACTACACAGCAAAATTCTTCCTCTGTGTTTAATTACAGTAGTTTAATATTTTTGGGTCTTGTATTTAAATTAATTTCTAGTCAATTTTTTGAAAAAAATTAAGATAGACCTCCGTAACTTACAACACACATCATTATGCATAGATTAATGAATTATATATGCTGAAAAGGTATGTCTGTATGATTTTTATCATTGTGTGAACAACATAGTGTACTATACAAACTAAAATGGCTACAAAGTCAGTTAACATAGTCTTTGGGACCACTGTTGTATATGTGATTCTTCCTTGATCAAAATGGCATCATGTAGCCCATGAGTATAATGATTACATCACTTCTTAAGGACTCCCGATGTGTTTCCATGTCATTTGTTTTTAATCCTATTTTCCAATTTTAAACTCTTTTTAAACCTTACTATTACCTAAAATTATTTTTTCATTTAATTGTTTTCTTCCTATATCTACCACAGTGCAAGCACGCTGAGAAGTAGTTCATTTTCTGCCTTCTTTGTCTTTACTTCTGTACTTACTATCCACAACTAGACTGTGCTGTGTCAGATGCCCTAAGACTTATTACAAGTTGAACTGAACCACTATTAAGTGAGATTAGTTTAGTTATAGGTTTCTGAGCATGATATAGTTGATTGTTCTTGAATTAAAAACATTTCTAATAAAAAACTAGTTTATCTGTTTTTAAAGATTGTGTGTGTGTGTGTATGTGTGTGTGTGTGTGCATGTGTAAACATGTGTGTGGCACAGTATCTGTGGGGATCCATTTGTATGAGTATGAACATGCATGGATGAGGCCAGAGGTTTATACCAGGTGTCATCCTTGGTCAGTCACTCTTTACCTTATACATTTAGGCAGGATTTCTCATTAGAACCACTGCAACTTTATTTGTAACTATAAATTAGTTAGTGTATTAAGTTCTTAACGAATTTAACTTCAATTAGTCTCTCCGATTACTTTGAAGTTTATGTTGAAGGTGAAAAATTGAATTGTGGAGAGAAAAATTCTCCATTGTTAATGATAGTTTGAAATGCATTGGAGCTGGGTATGCTCATGTATGTTTGAGAGGCTGACATAGGAAAATTAAGAAGTCAAGATGAACCTGTGCTGTATAACAAGACCCTGTCTCACAAACAAAACAAATCAAGACAAAACAAGTTGTTGATTTGGGTCACTTTGGTTTTCATCAAGCCATCTCTAGCCCAGTAGTAGGGAAAGCTACATACATTTCCTTAGACCTAACAATATAGCTGTATACCCCAAGTGACAAATTACTCAGCACTGTGTTTCCTCAAACTACATGCATTTATTACCTCAGTTTCTGTAGGTGAGGAATTGAATCAGGTCTTCAGCCTCATAAATTCGCCATGACAATATAGCTTGGAGCTGTGGACTTGTTGAGGAATCTGCTGGCAAAAGATCTGTTTCCATAGTCATCCATGATGCTGGAAAAGTTCAATTCCTTGAGGAATGCTAGTTTGAGAACCCCAGTTTCATACTCAGGATTAGCTGGAGGTTACCCATAGTTCCTTGCTTTATGATATTTCCACAAGACAGCTTGTAACATGACAAATTGTTTCATAAGATCAAGTACATGAAAAGAATCAGACAGGCAGCGAGAAGACAAGTAAGGTGGAATCCAAAGCGTTTTGCTCTCATCTAAAGCTCTACCATAAGACTTTGTCTTATTCTGTTCACTAGAAACAAGACACCATGTCCAGTCCATGTACATGAAAGAGGGGATTACACAGAGTAGGATTGCAGCAGGGAAGGTCATTAGAAGCTATTTTAGAGGCTGTATTCTTTCCACACCCTTTCTCCTTTCATGACATTGTAAACGTTTTATTGAGCAAGTGTTTTGTACCAGGAATTACATAGCATGGTTCAAGGAGATGTCAGCAAACCTTGTTGATTGTTAAAATTATTAAAAGACATTCTTGTGGATTTTCTGAATCTCACCTTTGATAGTCTGATGTGGAAAATACACTCAATTGGTAACCATGAGAATGAAGACTTTATTTTCTGTTGATAAGTAAAAGAGTCATTTCTCTGGGAAGAAAAATGTTACATTACTTTAAGTAGAAGGCTGCCACCCAGAAGGGGGCCCTACTTTATGTTGGGGCTATATCCTATACTGGAGATGGTTTCAGATCCCAGGGCATATCCAATGAGACAAATGGATAACGTTTTTGAAAAATGCATCTCTCTGGATTACATTGGAACTATTTATACTCATTTCAAATTATATATTTGTAACTTAACTTGCAAGGAGGCAACATTCCCTAATTAACCCCTAACTCAATGGAATACTATGGAGAGATAAAAAGATTCAGTGAAAAAAATCTATGATAAATTCTATTTGAGAGTATTTGGAGGTAAGGCATCATGTTCTCATTCATAGATTCTTTAGGGCTTTATGCTAACACAAAACTGATGGTTACTTGTCTCCAGTTACTTATCATCTTTTCAATTAATGGTGCTGGGCCCTGGAAAGTATAAACTGGGGAAGTCTAAAATCCATGGAGCTTTCAAACCAGTGCAAAGAAGGGTTCTTGGTATTTTAACCTCACTTCATGTGCCCCGCTCCATATGTGCCTTGACCTGTTCTGAGCATATTGTCTTTCTTTTTCATCCCAGATACTGCCATTCTTGGAGCTAAAGGTGAAACAGAGCTGAATGAAATTCACAGAGCCTGAGGATTTTCAAAAAAGTTTTTCAAAAGATTCAGGAATTGATAAGTGGTAGACTCAGTCTGGCAGGGCATTTGTTTGTTGCCTCTTATAATCTGGGTCCTTTCTCTTATAAACAAATTCCTTTTGAATAATAGAAGGCATAAACTAAAACCTCATGGTAATGCCCCAGAAACTGGCATTCTGTTAGCTGTTACACTCTGTTCTCAAGATTTATGGGGAACCACTGAGTGTAATTAATGGAAAAATTCAGAAGGTGAACTTGAAATAAATGACTAGGAACTCTCACTGTTGTTATTTATTATTTATTTATTTATGACCCTGAGTATGGAGAAATTTCAACACAATAAATCTAACAAATCATCTTAAGGAATGAAAGGATTCCAGTAGTTGAAATATGCAGAACATTTGTCTGGACATCTCTGAATTTGCTGTAAGAACAAATGCTGTATACTTTTGACTAGTCAAGTATAAATAATCATATATATATATATATATATATATATATATGGGATTTATTAGAATGATCTTCAGGCTGTGCTCCAGCTAATCCAACAATGCCTAGCTGTGAATAGAAAGTCCAAGAATCTAGTAGTTTCCCAGTCCACAAGGCTGGATGTCTCAGCTGGTCTTCAGAACATGCTGGAGTCCTGAAGAAGTAGGCTGTAATGCCAGTGAAGGAACGGACTTACTGGCAAGGAGATTGCAAGCAGGCACAAGGAAAATGTCTTTATATAGGCTTCCAGGAGAAGGTGTGGCCCAGACTGAAGGTGTGTCTTCCTCTACCTTAAAATCTAGATTAAAGGTGGGTGTCTTCCTACCTCAAGGATCTAAATTAGAAGTAGATCTACCTACTTTAAATTAAGTAAAAAAATCTCTCACAAATGTGCCCTCCACTTTTGAATTTCAGTTAATTCCAAATGTAGTCAAGTTAACAACCAAAAAGTAGCCAACACAAGATGGAAAATATATATTTCCTCCTAAAATCTGTGTCATTATTGGTCTGACGTCTAATAACTAGGGAGCAGGATAGGTCTCCTTTTTTAAAAATGAAAGTTCTTTTTTGATGTTTGTATTTATAGTTCATAAAAGCCTTGTATATTTAATACAGAAAACACAATAAATACTAGCTAAAATATCCTCCTACACCAGTCCTCACACAGACAGCTATGTATGTCAACTTGTAGGATAATCATTATTTTAATCCTTCCGGTTTATAATGTATCACTCTATTTTATTGGCATAGCACCTCATTTTTTATCTTGTTTAACTACTAGTTCTTTCTGTATTTTCTTGTTGTCTGAAATGCACAGCCTCTTTGGTGTAGAAAAATGGCATTCTAAGAGCTGAGATACTTGGAGTAAGAGAAGATACACTGAAGAAAGTAAAGCTGGTTGGCCTCTATGCAAAAGGGAAAAGATTGGTGGGCAGCTGGATGGATTCTGGATGAACACTGGGAGAGGGCATCAGATCAGGCTGCAGCACAGTTCAATGGAAAATAGACAAGTAGAGTGTCTCAGTTTTGTAGAAGTACTTCTTTGGTTAGACTTAATTTCTCTGTGTGCTGTTTTGCAGCATATGATTCATATCATCTTGGGCACTGTACAGTTTGAGGAAGTTAGTGGTGAATTGTTGTACACATAGTGTCCAGTGACACAATCTCTCATATGCAAATACAGGCTATGCAAATAAGGCAGTTATGGTTGATCAAGGTTGATCAAAGCTTTGGCCATAGGACTGCAGCTCTGTCATGAAAGATACAAAAGTTTTTGATTTCTGGACTGTGCTTGTGAAAATTACCTAAAAGAGATCTGTTTCATATTCCAGTCTTTTACCTGGATAGAGCAATAAAATTGGTTGGAGATCTATTCTTATACTTTCTTCAAGCTCTACAGGTTGACACGCTGGCTCTGCCAATTGAATTATTTTTACTCTGTCAGGAATTCCATTGGGTTCCAAACAACAACAAAAAAAGGGCAACCATAGTTAGGAATGGTTTGCACAGAACAGTGGTTCTGAATATTTCTAATGCTATATATAGTTCTTCATGTTGTGGTGACTCCCAACCATAAAATTAATTTTGTTGCTACTTCATAACTGTAATTTTGCTATTGGTATGAATCCTAATGTAAGTATCTGTGTTTTTCAAAAGTCTTAGGTGACCCCTGTGAAAGCTTTGACTCCAAAAGGAGTTGTGACCCACAGGTTGAGAAACTGGGATAGAAGATCCTTGTTGCCTTGTTCAGGTGCTTAAGGGAATGTGTGTTCCACTGGTAGGTGTTGAAAGCTTTGTTGAAATATCATCTAGAGATGGAGCTGTTAAACCATTGAAGACACATATGATCAACAATTTTTAAAATGCAAGGGTCAGATTGTCACCTGGAAACTTCATCCTCACCGGCCAATTTTAATAGTGCTGAAATTTGCTATGTATACTATGAAAAATTACTCATAAATCTCACCCCTCAGTGAACCCTGGGAGTCACAATAATGACTGACTGGACAAGATATGTCCACTCATGCAATAGTGTCACAAATGTTGTGGGACTTACCAACCATTTCTCGTTGGATCTAACCAGATTCATTGCTGAAGAAAGTAAAGCTCATGTTTACTTTCTTCCATTCCATGAGATGAAATCTATTTCTGGTACTGCAAACAGAGACAAGCACTTGTGGTTAGCTAGGTCATTATAGATATTATTCTGCTAAATGGACATAGTATTAGGATGACTCCTAATGACTTATTTTTATCTCTATAGATCAATGACAATCTTAACCCTCACCAGAGATTATTCTTGCAGTAGATGATGATTATCAGAGAGCTTCAACTGGTCAATATGCAGAGAATAAGAGATTACAGAGTGCTCAGTCCTAAAAGGGGTACCTCTATCACACCCTATCCTCAAGGTTCAACAATCTTTACAGAAGAGGGGCAGAAAGATTATAAGAGACAGGGATAGGGTATGACTTCAAGGAAACCATTTTCTGCACATATCACAGTACATCTATGATCCCACAGCACACACAAGATTGGTGCAAGTTAAAGCCAGACAAAATACCAGCACAGAGGGATGGGGTGGTAGAAAGTTCCATAGCTGAGTAGCTATTGACATTTGATAGATGTGGGAGAGGGAGAGCCAGTTTTCTTTGGTTTTGTTATTTCTGGCAGGTTGACCATACTCTAGGACAGGCCCCAAGCACAAGAGTAGCTGGGCAACACAAATTAAACTCTATAGACTTACAAAAAAGAGTTGTGTGGACAGGAAGTTGAGGGTAGATTTTGAGGAGCTGGAGACATTGGTGGTGAATATGATATAAACACATAATCTGAAATAATCAAAAATTAATAAAAGTGTTATTTTTAGTAATGTAAGAACCAAGTACAGGAAGTGAACAGATGACCCTAAGTAGTCCCAGAAAGTGAGGCAACTAGGAAAGTCAAGACCAGATACTTGTTTTAAAATCCTTCCAGTCAAACCCTCCTTTTGTTCCTTGTTCTGAAAATCACTTGCATGTTTGATGTAATTTGAGAATATTTTTCACTTGTCCAGATTTGTTGACACAAAAGCAGCATTCATTCTTTAGCATGGTACAAATTCCACCTTGAGCAACATTCAGTAAATCTAGGGCTCAGTGGTTTTGAAATACAACTATGGGGAGTGAACCTAGTGTGCTGTATTACTCAGTTCTTGGGTTTTCACTGTTACTTGATTAGTGAATTCTAGAGAAAATCTTTGGGCAGTATAAAGAAAGAAAGCAGTAGGTATCACATGAAGAAAAATGTTTTGCCCATGAGTGACCACTCATAGCAGTAAATACAACCTGTGTGGAACATAGGGAACATAACATAATGACCTCCATTGTTTTTAAATTTGGAAAAATATGTCTAGTGCACATGCACCGTGATTTTTTTCTGTTGTCTGTTTTCTTTGTGACACCTGTATGCTGTTTGTTAATAGATCTTTTATCTGTTCTTAACATAAATTATCTGTTTTTTTTTTCTGGTAAGAATGATTTTCATTATATATTGTAGAAATTAGTCCAGATAGTTTGAGTAATGATAATTGGGGTTATGTATTGGTTCAGTGACAGCAACCCTTATGCTACTGTGGTACTCTTCAGGGACGCCACAGGTATGTATATGTCAGTGTTGACCTCTTCTCACATGTGGGCCATCCTGATAGAGCTAGGAACCTTGAATACATTTTAATTTAACTTCTGATTTAGAGTTAATAGTATTCTAATGACACTATGATAAAGGACCTCCTTGCCTCTATAGATTAATAATACCAAGAAGATTCATGCTAAGGTTAATTAATTAAACTCATTTGAGACTTCAAAATAGTGTGGGTAGAAAGAAGAATGAGATAATGATTTATTTCACCTTGTATGTCTAAATAATGTCTTAAATCAAGCAAGCTGAAAAAGTCACATTGGAAGCAATTGCTGCTTATGTGGCTAAAAATTGTCACCTGATCAAGTATTACAAGGGGCTTCACTACTGGCAAACAAAATTCATTGCTTAAACCTGGAGTGGCCTTGAAAGCTAGCACCAAAACAGTTGCCTGATTGGCAAATGTTGTGAATAACTAAAATAGCTTCAATGAGGAATGTCAACTTGCTCCTCAGGAGTGCCTGTGATGCAATTCTGTGGGGCCAGAAGTGAGTGAAAAGAGAGCTTGACTGATGTCTAGGTCTGAATTAAGAGTGGTGGCTAATTTAATGTGGCCAAGAACAAGGTGGAAGTCAATTATGTAGGACATCAGGTGGGAGAGAGAGGAGAAATCAGGCGTGGGCAGTGAAGAATGGAAGATGAGAAATTCAGAAGTTCAAACCTGACAGCACAAGCAAGTGAGTGTGGTAAAACTCAAACTAGAAAATGTATAGTTTTGTCCTTTTTGGACAGCAGTCTGTCTACAGTTGAAGCAAGGGATTTTTCTTGCCAAGAGATAGGCTTGCCACTAATTCAACCATCTCCCACTGGAGATTCTTTGATGCTCACCTTCTACTTGGAGTAGAATAGGGGGTGCTGTCAGGAGCTGACATGTCTCAAAATAAAAAAATCTTAAGTTAAGAAAACATCTTTGAATGCCATGTTCTGCAGATCTCTTGAGGTTTTTGAAGACGCCCTATCTATCTCTTATATTTAGATAAGAAAAAGTTGCTTGTCTCTTAGCAACTTGGAAGCAGGTAAGTCAACAGCCTAGCTCTGCCAAGACAGGGTAGGCAAGTCCTTCATAATTCCTGCTCTACAATCAATGTCTGTCAGAGAAACGGGGCCAAACGGCTGAAGATTGATGGTGTAATGTATGGAGAGAAAATGGGAGCTGTCCAGGCAGCCACTGGTATGTCATTTCTTAGTTTTGGAAGCTGCGGGCCCTGTACTTCCTATATAATGAGATATATTTATCTTTCTCAGGTCTCTGAGGTGGTTGAAGACTAGATAGCTAGAGTCTCATAGTTAAATTTTGAGTTGTTTAGGAATCAAGAGGGTGTTCTGGATCTAAGAAGATGTTTTTAAAATTGTGATGCAAGTTAGTATGAAAGCAGAGTCAAATATAGAACTTTAAACTCATGGAGATGGTTAGATAGTAGAATGTTAAAGTCAGGTGCCAAATACATATGGACTGGACATTGGGAATGTATGCCAAGCCATATGACTCTCATAATTGTGGCCTACTTATTTCTGTTGTTTTGTATTGTATTTATTGTTATAAGAGAAAGAACCATTTGTTGGACTGAAAGGGGGAGCTGTTGGGGGGAAAAGATATACCTTAAACTTAAAAAAAAGGGAAGAGGATGGGGATTGAGGGGGAAGAGGGTAGGAGGGTGGGACTGGAGGGTGGGATTAGGGAGGGGATTGTGATTAAGATGTAACTTGAAGAAATAAAAAATAAATTATTAAAAAAAGAAAATGTATAGTTGTTTTGGTTTTTTTCCTAGTAATGATGGCCATAGCTCAAGGAGTCCCAAGAGATGCAGCCTTATCCAGATTTCTGTATGCTCTACTTATCAGCTGTATACCCTTGGAAAACATGGAAAAATTTTAAACATTTAATATATTCACTCATGAAGCAGGAATGCTACTGTTTACATTCCATATATATTCTAAAAGTGTATTTTGTTTGGACTAATTTTCCCTTACATTTAAGATGTGTGTATTTTCTGACACACCATATTGATATACAGTATATGTTAGTAGCATATTTACTAAAAAATCATCTGGAAGATAGTAAAGACAAGTATAATTAGTGGTTTGACAACTGATGTGAAGAATCAATAGCTCTAAGTAGTTGTCTGATAAAGTCACATTTTGAGCAAATTCTTTAAACTTGGTTGGATTATAAAGAAAATAATCTCAAATATATTCCTCTGAAAAAATTTAATTAACTAAGTGAAAGACATCTACAGTGGAAAGCATAAAACAACAATAAAAGAAATTGAAGGGGATAAAAAGAAAGAAAGATAGATATCTGGACTCATGGATTTGTTGAATCAATACTGTTAAAATGTCCATTCTACCCAAAGCACCATGTAATCCCCATCAAAATACCAACATATACTCTTCAGAAAACAAAACAAAACAAAACTGAAATGTTTATGGAACCACAAGTGGAACTGAGTAACTACATTTGTCTTGCATAAAAAGAACACATCAGGAAGCATATAAAATGTACAGCAAAGCTACAATAGTATGTATAATACATAATAGATGTATTATGGTATTACAATAAACACAAATAGTAAACAAGTAGAGTAGAATTCAGAGCATAGAATTAAATCCATGCATATATCCAACTTATTATTGACAAAGGTGTTAGGAGCACACATCAGAGAAAGGATGGTAAGTAGTTCTGGGAAAATTGAATAGCTACATGTAGAAAAATAAAAGTATGTTTCTGTTTCTCAGCCATGAAGCAAACAACTCAAAACATATTAAGGCTTGAAGAACTTGAAGAAAATGTAGAGAAATGCTTAAGGACATTGAAACAGGAAAATATTTTTTAGGAAATATCTCAAAATCACAAGAAATAATAGCAAAACTAGACAAAGGAGATTACATTAAATGAAAAAAATTCTTTTTTTTAAAATACTTTATTTTTTTTCTTCAAGTTACATCTCAGTAACAAACTCCTCCCTATTCCCCCTTCCTATCCCACCCTTCAAACCTCTTCCCCCCAGAAGTTTCCCCTTTCAGTCCAACATATGGTTCCTTCTCTTATAACAGTAAGTATTATACAAAACAATAGATATAAATATGCCACATCTATGAGAGTTAAATGGCCCAGTATACCCTCCCAATGTCCAGTTTATACATATTTGGCCCCTGACTTTAACATTCTACTATCAAACCATCTCCATGAGTTTAAAGGTCTATATCTGACTCAACATTCATACTAACTTGCAACACCCTTTTAAGAGTATCTTCTTAGATCTATAACACCCTCTTGATTCCTAAACAACTCAAAATTTAACTATGAGACTCTAGAGGATAACTGAAAACTCTGATATTTAGGGGAAGAGATTACAAGCTGATAAATGGTCCTGTCTTAATGGGTTTTGGAGGTTAGCCCCAGGGACTTCCTACTTTTCCTTTTCTGTATCCTTCTTCCTCTCCTATGTATGAGTGCATAGGCTTGAGAAAAATGAGATATAGACATAGCACAGGAAGGTCCAAGAAGAAGGGGCAGATTATTGAATATGCCCTTATACCTTTGTATATTGATACAAAATTAGTAGTTTATTTGGCCAAAGTGGTATTGACCATTGTTTGTTGTGCAAAAATAAGATTGTATTGGATTACATCGGTATTGATCTTTGTATATTGATACAAAATTAAGATTATAGTTGGCCACAATGGTATTGACCCTTGTATATGGACGTAATATTAAGATTGTATTGGGCTACTTAGGCATTGATCTTTGTATATTGATACATAATTAAGAGTATATTTAACCACAGTTGAATAGATCTTTGTATATTGATACAAATTTAAAGGTAACACTTCCTAATGGTATCATACCTAGAGATACTTAAAAATAAAATGTGAAGCTCTGACCTCTTGATAACAACTGTCTAAAACGGTCTAGGATAGTTAAGTAAAACAAACTCCTAGTCATGCAAACATGTCACTTTGTTAGCTACTATGACAGTCTATCACAGATATTCTCTAAACTACCCAGTAATCAAGTTGCTAAGAGACAAGCAACATTTGCTTATCTAAATACAAGAGATGGATAGGGCATCTTCAAAAACCCCAAGAGATCTGCAGAATATGGCATTCAAAGATGTTATCTTAAATCAAGATTTTCTTTTTTTTTGATATCGAGACATATCAGCGCCTGACAGCACCCCCTATTCTACTCCAAGTAGAAGATAAGCATCGAAGAACCTCCACTGTAAGATGGTTGAATTAGTGGCAAGCCTATCTCTTGGCATGAAAAAACCCCTTGCACCAACTGCAGACAGACTGCTGTCCAAAAAGGACAAAACTTGGTAGCAGGGAAGTCGACAGCCTAACTCTGCCAAGACAGGGTAGGTAAGTCCTTCATAATCCCTGCTCTACAACAAATGTCTGTCATAGAAACAGGACCCAAAGGCTGAAGACTGATGCAGGAATGTATGGAGAGAAAATGGGAACTGTCCAGGCAGTCATTGGTATGTCCTTTCTTAGTTTTGGAAGCTGCAGGCCCTTCACTTCCTATACAAGCAAATATATTTATCCCTCTCAGGTCTCTGATGTGGTTGAAGAAAAGATTTCTACATAGCAAACAAACAGTGGAGTGGAGAGACATCTTACAGGTTGTGAAAAACATTTACAAATGGTTACAAAACTACCAAAGTATTGATATCCAGGATATATAAATAACTTCAAAAGCTCATAGTAGAAAAAAATTATTAAAAAATGGACAACAGACTTAAGTACACAGTTCTTAAAAAAAGAGATGAATTCTGGGTTGTTCTTTAAAATCTTGGTCAACATCACTAACCATCAGAGAAACCAAAATCAAGAGTACAGTGGAATGTCACATTAGTCAAGTAAAAATAGTTATTCTTTTTTTTTATTTTTCAGCACTTTTATTGTAGTAAGAACAGTTGACATGAGATCTATACTTTCAACATATTTTTTCTATTTTGTGAATTTCATATCATGCACCCTGTTCCCATTTATCTGCCACTCCCCCTCAGACACGCCCTCCACCCTTGCAACCTCTCCCAACAGAAAAAGCATCTCATTGTGGAAACTGCAGTGGGTCTCAGTGTGTCCCACAATATTCACTTTGTCCACACATTTTTGCTTGCAAATATTCATTATAATGACTCCTTGATCCAGATGTAGAACTCTCAGCTACCTCTCCAGCACCATGTCTGCCTGCCTTCTGCCATGCTTCTTATCATGACAATAATGGACTAAACCTCTGAACTTTACATCCATCTCCCCTCTTACCACTCACCCTGAGAAATTCAGGCTTCCAGTTCCTCAAGTAGCTGTTATAAAGTGGTTCCAGCACCAGTGAGCTATAATCCAAATGAGAAGAACCAGGTCCAGAACCAGGGCTTTGAGTTGGCCCACCCCAACATCTACCCCATGGATGAACTGCTGTAGTGCATGAAGAGGCCAGTTCCACAAACCCAAAACTACAGGATCTCCATGACACAGGACCACAACAGGATATCTGAGAAGAGTCCCAGTAAGGTTCTAGTATTGGCAAAGTAGCAGAAGCCAGAGGCCTCGTACCACACCAAGGAGTCATTATAAAAATAGTTATTCTAAAAAGACAAAAGTGTTCACAAAGATGCAGAGAAAAGGGACCCCTTCTAATAATTAGTTATTATAGAAAATGTCTGTAGGTTCCTTAAAGAAAGTAAACCAGAACTACCAAGTAACCTAGCATGCCCGGAACTGGGAATAAGTACAAAAGATGATGTCAGAATGTTGAGGAGTTGTCTATACTTCTGCCCACACTGTAGCATTATTCACAAGAAGAAGGAATTGAAAAGGAACATGTCAATCAGCTGGCAAGTGGGCAAAGAAAATGTGGCACACAAGCACTGGAATACTATGCAGTGGCAAACATAACAGACGTGATGTGATTTATGACAGTGTGTCTGGAGCTGGAAGTCTGAAGTTGAGTGAACCAGAAACAGAAGCACTGTGAGGGCTACTCATATGTGGAAATAAGACTGCACAGAAATTGAGAGCAGAATGGTGATTATGGAGGCTGGAAGAACAGGGGAATGAGGAATGGGCAAAGGCTGATTAGTGGTTACAAAATTAGATAGGAACAAGAAGTTGCAGTGTGTTGTTGCACAGTGGGGTGACAAGGGTTGCAATAATGTGCTGAGTACTCCACAAAGCTAGAAGAAAAGATTTTTAAAGGATTTTTCCCTTTCATTTTACACTAAAAAAAAAAGAATTCAATAAATTCCTACTCTATTTGCATCATTTCTTTTTCATCCTCTCCGTGCTTCAATTCCTGCCATACACCCCTTCTCATGTTCATGACTGCTTCTTTTTTAAAAATTATCGTTACACACACACACACACACACACACACACACACACACACACACAGCTGAGTTCACTTAATTTTGCTTGTATGCATACGCCTTTAAAGATGACCATTTGGGTAAATTAGATGACCTATGGGGGGTGGAGCTTGTTCACAGCGAAGATTGATTCTTCTGTTTTAAAAGGAGCTATTAACTACCTGTAGCTCTTTCTTCTTCATGTGTGGGTGGGACCTTGCCAGATTTCTTCCATCCTTTCTAGGGGAGCCAGCAGGTGTTGTCACTGTGTAGGTCTTGTTTAGGTGAAGGTTAACCATTTAGTTAAAGTCTCATCAGTGCAGTTTCCTGTCATATATAGAAAACACTATCTCATAGTAGACATACTGGTCCATTGGCTTTTAAAATCTTTCTGCTCCCTCTTCTGAAATATTCCCAGAGCCTTAGGTGTAGGGGTTGTATCATAGATGTATCAGTTGGTGATGAGCACTGTACACTGTAAGGCCAGTTCTCTACATTTTGTCCAGTTGTGAATTTCTCTGGTGGTCTGCAAAAGAATCTCTTTATTGAGGGGTGAGAACTACATTGAGCCATGGAAATAAGGATGGGTATTTAAAACACGGCTAGAAATTATACTGGGTTAACAAAGTCTTAGTAGTAGGTTCTCCTCTAGGGTCCATGACTTCACCAATCACATGTAGTTGACTAGACTTAAAGTCTTGGTTATGGGTTACTTCTGAATGAGTGGGCCTTAAGTCCAATTAGTTGGCTGTTAGTTATAAGTTGGATATGTTGTATCACTGTTGTACTCTTGAGTTTTCTTGCCATTTTGACCATTGTGGTTCATAGTCAATATGGCTGTGTACAACTATTAATTTCTTTTCTCCCTCAGAAACTTGAAAAGCATCTTTGGTTGTTACTATGAGAGCTAACCTTCAAAGAGGAGGTTCCTAGGTCAATTCCAGTTTGATTCCTATAAGTCCTGTGATTGAAATATGTAGTGTCTTTGGATACCACTAGGATCTTACCTTCAAATTCTAGGAGGTAATGGCAAGAGCCTATATTGTTTTGGGAGTCTCTTGAACTCTACTAATTAACATCAGGAAAGGAGGTTTCACATGCTTGGCACTGGTGGATTTTGCTATATAGCCTATGGCTCTTTGTGGCTGTATTTTCACCCTAACTGGTATACTGGTATAATTTTATTTAAATTGTGTGTGTGTGTGTGTGTGTGTGTGTGTGTGTGTGTGTTTGTGTTTGTATAAATGTTTGAGGAGGTAGATACATTTAAATTGCTTAAACATTATATAAGGTCTAAATGTATCATTGCATTACATGGTGGTCAATTAACCTATATAATTTTATGTTGCTACATGTATGTTACAAAATAGACTTAATTAAGAACCACTATCATCATCAAAACTGAACAGTAATTATGAAAGATTTTTTTTCCCCTTTCTCTTCCCTTCTGTTTTGGTTGGTTTTGCCATCTTGACACATAGAGTCACCTGGAAGAAGGAACATTGGCTGAGAAATTTCCTCCATAAGATTGGTCTGTAGGAATATCTGTGAGGAAATTTCTTGATTAGTGAGTAGTGTCACACCTAGATTGGTGGTCCTGGGTTTGTAAGAAGGCAAGCCAGCAAGCAGCATTCCTCTGTGGTCTCTATTTCATTTCCTGACTCCAGGCTCCCGACTTGAGCTCCTGCCCAGGCTTTTCTTGAGGAAGGACTGTAACCTGTAAGCTGAAGTAAATACTTTTCTTCCCAAGTTGTTTTTGGTCATAATATTTATTACAGCAACAGGAAACAAGGGATCCTTCCTTTTTTCCTTTGTTCCTCTCTTCCCTCCCTTCCTCCCTCCCTTGTTCTCTTTACCTCTCTCCTTTCTTTCTTTCCTTTTCTTCTTTCTTGGCAGAATCTCTCTAAATACCTTAGCTTTCTTCCTGGGTGACACCCCCTGAATTCCTTGTGAAGGCAGTTAGGTCTAAATCATTATATTCCAATGTGTCTAATAAAATGGTTCCAGTTAAAATTTACTAACATTTTAATTTACATCTAAAGAATGACAAAGCATGTTAGAAATTTTCCAAATTCCATTGGCCATAGGATTACTTTGGTGTGTGTCTTACATTAAACTCCTATGATGTGGGGCTGAGGAGATGGCTTAGTTGGTAAAATGTTTGCTACACAAGCATAAGGATCTGAGTTTGGATTGTCAGAATTCAGGTAAAAACAAAACAAAATAAAACTAGGCATGTCTACAAACACTTGTAATCTCAGTGTTGGGGAGGTTGACACAGCCAGATGCAACTGGCCAGCCATGCTAGCCAAGTTGGTAGACTCCAGGTCCAGCAAGTCACCCTGTTCAAAAATGAGATAGTGATTGAGGAAGGCACCTGACACTCATTTCTGGCCTTTACAAGTGCTTACATATATTCCTAGTTTTGGCTGCTGGATTAAATAACCACTGGTACCTTCATATATATTGCTACTTCTGCATTCATGAAATTCTTAGAAAATCATTACAGAAAGCTTTCTTAAATATAGGCTTGATGGGGAAATGGAGTCACACAGTCCATACATGTTATCTGTTATTTTACCAATAGCCCTTTTTTCAAATATGAAGTGATTAAACAAAGCAGCTGTCCCAGCGCTGTGGAGACACGTCTCACAGGAAAGCCAATAAAATACAGAGATAAGTAATGGAAATGAACAACCCTGAACAAGTCTTGTAATTAATATTTTGAATTATAGCCCAAAGAACATTTGAAACATCTGCCTGGACTTTTGATGTTGTTTAGGGTTTTTGGTTTTTTTTTTTCTTTGAGATTGGGCATTAAAGGTCTATCTTGTATGGAAAATCACTTAAAGATGTTACTTTTGGAATTGAGGGTTCTATTTGATCTGATGAATTTTGTCAGTTGGCTTCTCAATGCTAATAATGTCTTTACCAGACTCAAATAATCGGTCTTCCTCTAGACTCCTGGCCATCATTAGCCAATATTAGTTCAATTCAAATTAATTCTAAAATGAAAAGTAGCATATTTAATCAGGCTGAATACACAATAGTCACCCAAAACTATATTGTAAAAGGTGACTTTGCCAACCAGCTGGAACCTAAAAGAAATCCTGTGTATCCAGTAAACTTGGACTTGCCTTTAAGTAGGTGTGGATTGTCTTTCTTGTTTTTTGATCAAGAATGCTCCAGGACAGTGCACTTGATTCTGATCAGGAAGCACAGTAATGGGTGAGGTTTGCCTCTGTCCCAGAATCCAGCTCCCTCAGGGGCTCTTGGATTACATCACCCTTCTGATCCCAAATTGCTACTGCAGCTCTCACTGCTCTGAGTATATACAAGTGCCGTATCAGGCTGATTATACCTTACTATGTATTAGCTTTTCTTTCTTGGGAGTGAGAGTTACTCATGCTGGATTAAGGACATGGCCATACAAAGAGCAAAACATTTTTGTTCCATACTGCACAGGCCTTCACAACCTGTTCTAAGGATGCCCACCTGCTCTGTCCCTGCTCAGGGAGATAGGCCAGAGAGCAAAGCATGAAATGTGTACTTGGTGGCCACTGCCCTGTCTTCATGCATTTCCTTCAATATGTATATATGTGTTCAGATATTTTTCCAGGAGAGGGGACAGGGTAGGATTTTGTACTGTATCTATGTGTTGGTAATATTTTTCTGAATTTTATGACCCTCAATCTATGACTCTCTCTCTCTCTATATATATATATATGTATATATATATGATATATACAACAGCTTTGTTGAGCATGGTTTTTTTTTTGTCTGTGGAGTTTGAATCTAGGGGGATTTAATCATGTCTGTTGCTGGGCACCTGGTGCTGGGAAGAGACAGGCTGTGTGGGAAAGAAAGACTTCACACAGGAAGCAGGGCCTGTCCTAGGATAGAGTATCGGTATCGTTTGGTCTCTGTATTCCTTTATCAAGCCATGCCTGGGCAAGACCTCCCCTGGTTTACAGGTACACAAGACAAAACTTCATTTTCTTACTTAACTCATTAGCAATTGGGATTTTCTCTCATTTTGAAACAAATTTGTTTCATTTGATTGCTAGTTTGAAACTGTGCTTTCAGTCTCAAGTCAAAAATTAATCCTAATTAATACACAACCTGATAATTCTTCATTCATAGGGTAGTGGGCAGTAATTGTCAGTGAAGGACAGAGGTGAAAATTTCATTTGCAGGCCTTCAGCTTTGAAGCTTCAAAATACGTAAAAAGAAGCACCTAAAAGTCAGTATAACACAGTTTAAGAATGTTAAATAAATAATTAACCCTGAAGTTTACAGTGAAATATGCCAGAAACATATATGAACATGTTGTCCTTTCCAGAAAATTAAAGTTTATTGCATAACAATAAATCCACAACATTTATTAGTTTCAATGGTAACAATTTGTCAGACAATCTACCCAGTAGCCTGGCTGGGGTGGACATAGATTTTTAAAATTTTAATCGTATTCACTAATATCAACACACATCACATATTACACAACAGGGGAGTTCAGAAATAGGCTGAGAAAGAGTCTTTATTGATGAGAGAATGAGCCAGACCAGCACTGAGAGGGAGCTGCTAGAGTCAGGTTTCAAAGCAAAGCTTCAGAGTTCAACTGCTAGGTCCAAGGCCACACCAGTTCTGGATCTAGTCAGGTCCAGGTCCAAATGGGTGAGCAGGTCAGTCTGGCAGTTGAGTAGCCCATACCATCAGCGATGGACTGTAACCCGAGAGCTGTAAGATGACATGAACCCTTTCCTCCCCAAGTTGTTTGTCCTCATGGTGTTATATATACATATACAATACTATATATATGTATATATACACACACACAATACATATATATATGTATTTATATATTTAAATTAATTTTGGTCATTGCATGTTCATAAACCTTTCATTGTCAAATTTCCATATTCATTGTTGGACTGTCAGAACTACACTTTAAGAAGCTATGCTCGAGTTCTTAGAGGATTCAGACTCTCCTACCCTAATAGCCCTACATGTTCTTTTGGGATTTGTGTAGATATCTTTTCCAGTGGTAAAACCTTCACCACAGATGAAGCTGGAATAGCTATCCAAAGGGCTTCTGTTTGGAGGCAGGAGGTACAGGCAATGCAGGCTGAAAGTAGGTTTGATCTCTAATACCTTGAAGGTATGTGCTCCATTACTTAGCAGTGAATGAGCAGGGCTCAGGTACAGGGGGTATTCCAACATGCCTACAGGGCCCTAACAGGGTCAGATGGAGCCAGGATATGGAAAGAGAATATGCAAAACCTAAATTTAGACTTGACCTTTCATCTCATTACAAAGGACAGAATATATTTTATTTAATGGTTTGCACACTTGACAAGTAAATCTTTAACATTTTGAGATTTGTCATATGATATGATCTTCCATTTAGGCTTTTAACCCTAAGTCATATAAATATTGGGGCTGGGCCGGGTTTAGGGCTCTTCTATTGAGTAGACTCAGAAACTGACTTTGCTTTCTTACTCAACTTTAAAATTCATTCAAGGATCAGGCCATGTGAACTAGACATGGAAATTAGAAGAAAATTCTGAGGTTGAAAAGGTACCCCACTGGTAGTTAATTTAAGAAATGTAAACATCAGTTGGGTGTGGTGGTGCATGTCTTTAATTTCAGTACTAAGAAGGCAGAGTCAGGTGGATCTCCGAGTTTGAGACCAACCTGGTCTACAGAGTGAGTTCCAGGACAACCATGGCTACACAGAGAAACCCTGTCTTGAAAAAAAAACCTAACAAAACAAAACAACTCCCCCACAAAAAATCCCCAAAAAACCAACCAACCAAACAACCAACCAACCAAAAAGAATTGTAAACTTTATTCCCAAAATGCTAGAAATAACACAAAAATTTTAAGCAGTAGGATATTAAAGTTGGTTCTGGTTTTTGACCAGAGGAGGACAAGAATGGGCATGGTGTGGCCACCTAGAAAATTACTGTGGCAGTGCAGACAATGATGAGGGGTTGGTTAAAGTCCCTACTGGTCACAGTGACCAAGGAAAGAAGTTGACAGAGAAGTTCTCAGAAGCACAATTAGTCAAAGTTGTGGAGAAGAAGGTGATCTTAGACTAATTCTAGATCTCCAGTGTGGTTAAGATTGATACAGTGAGTGCTAATGTAGACAGTTTTCTCTTGATCATATCCATTTATTTTGTCTCTAACATTTTTTTCTTCAAGGTCAGGAGTGATTTCCACAGAATCTGATGTAGTGGTCACTTCTTACCTTTCAGTTCTCACTAGAAGCATGTGAAAGAACTGGGCACTTTGGATTTTGAAATACTTTCTTAGTCTGTAGCAAAACCTTCCACTTTAGGCCTTTCTCATCCCATCTCCTCTTATTAGCTATTACTTTTGAGTTTCATTTGTGGAGCCTTCTCAACTTTGTCATCTTCAAAGACTAGTAACACTTCATTGGGTCCTTTACCCTTTCTCTTCTTTACTTTTCTCCCTCGATAAGATTACTTGGTCCCAGGGTTTAAAGCTTTAAATTCAATGGACTGCTTCCCAGTTTGTTGTTTCTTTCTTCACTTCTCTGCTGAGTCCCAGAACTACTCGCTCTGTCTATCTATCTATCTATCTATCTATCTATC
>CAJQZJ010033710.1:1313799-1349827 GCA_907164525.1 Lophiomys imhausi
GGGGGGGGAGGGGGCACCTTTAGAGTTGGTGGTCTTATGTACTCTGGAGTCATACGGAGCGGGGTGGTGAGGGTGCATACTCTTGGTCCCACCATTCAAGAAGGCTCTTACCTTCTTTTATCTCTTCTTTGGTGATGTTCTGGGAGCTCTAAGTGGGGGTAGGTTGATAGAGATAGCCTGTTTGTGGCTGAGCACTGAGATCACACATTCTTAGCACTTAGATCAGTTATGAGTCTCTTTACTATCCTCTATCCACTGCAAAAAGAAGCTTCTCTGACAAATGTTGAGAACAACACTAATCTATGGGTATAAGAAAATATTTAGAAGGCAGTTTGATGAACACCAATAGTGGATTCCTTACTAGAGCCTATGGTCTCCAAACATGTGGGGTTTCAAGGTCAGTTTTATAGTGCCAGGCATGAAATCCCTCCTGTGGATTATACCACAGACCTAACCAGAAAATAGGTGGTGATTCCAATAACTAACATGCCACTGTTGTACTGGTGTGATGTTGTAACATTCAGTGTCCTTTTGTGAGAAAAACTACTGATGTCATTCCCTACCCCAGAGCCTTCAGGGTACATTTCAGCACCAGGAAAGCTATCCAGCAGATAGAAAACTAACTGGTCATCTTGAGACTGATTTCTCAATGTCATATAACCAAAATATGTTTTGTCTTCCACATTAAGGCCTTATTTTCTATTTACTCATGATGTGCAACCAAAGCAATGGCAATAATCTTTGGGGCCTCCTTGAGCAATAACTCACAGGGACATATCCCATGTCTGTCACTGAGATTTTTATTTAATAGCTAATGTCTTCTGGGAACAACATTGTTCGTCCTTGCAATGTCCCTCTGTTCAAACTCCTTTAAAAACTATATATCTTTGACTAGCTTCTAAACTAGAGGGTTTCCATAAGTTTTCTTTATATATTCTCATTTTTTGTTAGCCCACTTTTTCCTATTTCTCTTTCTCACCCTTCTTACCTCAATTCCTACTTATATAATGAAATCTCAGCATTCCTTTGTTCTTTAGGAAGGGGAGGCTCATGAGCCTCATGAAGTAAACAAAAGGTAATAAACATAGCAGGGAGAATGGGAACTTGGAAGATTCCTGAGTGTGATCATTCAATAGTGATAAAAGAAAGAAATGGTTTCTGGGGGGGAGGGTTGATAATCTAGATATCAAAATTGTGGAAGAGAAGAGATGGTTAGACTATGACGTTGCCTACAAGCTGTGTGGAGAGCTTCAAGGATGCAGATTTTAGGAGTCATCAGTCATTTTGGGGTGGGCTTGTTGTCTATACACCGGCTTTTGAGTCATTACTGCTTCTTGTGAGTGACCCCTCACCAATATTCCTGTTAGTAGTGCCAATTAAAAATTCATTGTCTCACTAAACTGGGCATTGGTAGAATCAGTACTTTTGTCTGTTGTGGGTTCCCTTTCTCAGGTGTGTCTTAGTTTCCCCAGAAAAAGTCTCACACAACATATATGTTCTACTACTCCCTTAATTGTTTTTTTTAACCTGGACTGAAAAATTATAGTTTTTCAATACATACAGGATCACCATGGTACAATCCACAGACCCAAAGAAACTAAGTATCAAGAAAGGCTCAAGGGATGATGCTTGAATCCTTCTAAATAGGGGAGATAAAATAGACGTCGGAAGTGGATGGAGAAAGGAATCTGGACAAGAACCCAATATTATTGCCATCCAGGAAGCCTTATCCAGCAGATAAAGGAAACAAATACAAAGACACACAGCCAAGATTTATTCAAAAATCAGGGAGTCTTGAGGAAAAGTTAGGGGAAGGTTTGAGGAAGCCGAAGGGATCAGGAACACCACAAGAAAACCCACAGAGCCAATTAACTTCGACATGAGGGGACTCAAAGGGACTGAACCACCAAGCGAAGAGCTTGCAAGGACTGGTCCTAGGCCCGTTACATATATGAAGCTGACACTTGCTTGGTCCTCAAGTGAATCCCCTAACAATTGGAACAGGGTCTATCCCAGGCTTAGACGGTGTTGCTTCTTTCTGGAGCTCATTTTCCTAGCATAGCTGCCTTATCTTGCCTCGATGGAAGAGGATACACTTAGTCCTGATGTGATTTGACACATGCCAGAGTGTGTTGATACTGGGAGGGATGGTATGGGGGAAGAGGGTGGGAGAGTGGGACTGAAAGAAGGGGAAGGCAGAGGATGGGGATTGGAATGTAAAATAAACAAAAAAATTCTTAAATAAAAAAATTTTAAAAACCTGAAGAAAGACTATAGTTTTCATATAGCTTTTTCATATACAGTTAATTTTTATTAACCCCACCCTCAGCCCCTCATTTCTCTATATCCACATTTCTTTCCATCCTTGAGCCTTTCTACTCCTAATGTTCCCCCTTTCCATTGTACATGTAGTTTACTATCATGTACAATGTGTCTGCCCCTAGTGGCTTCCATATATCATTCAAATTAAATACACAAAAGTAAAGATTTCAAGCTAGGATCTACATGTGGGAGAGAAAACATGCACTATTTGTCTTTCTTGGCCTGAATGATCTCACTCAGTAAAATTTTTATTTAAAAACTTTGATTGATTGCCTGTTTAAATCTTTTCTTTATGGACCTGTTGCTGACTTAGATTGGACCAGAGATGATGAGAGCTTGAGATAATGAAACTGAAGATTTTATGCTGACACCCAGTTATCCTCTGGGTTAGATGCTATTGAACTCATTGCCCAAGGGGTTGACTGGGATAGTTTCAGTGAACACCTGTAAGCGCCACCCGGGGCATCTGGTGGTCCTGGCGAGATTTGTCAATGTTTCCATTATCCCACTTGGAGACAGCATTGCATCCTTCTTTATCCCCTTATATACGCTAGGTGATTGCAACAAGAAGGGACCTTCCACTTTGCCCTACCTTCATTCAGACGTGGGAGTTTAGAAGAGTGTTTTAAATATAAACATCTCTCTGAGATAAAGATTTGAGATACATCCGCTCTATCTGACAGTCCCATATCATTTTGTGATTTTATTTGCTGTATTTGCAAGACTTCTGCCCAAGCATTTTAGCAGGTGCTCTGGTCTTCACACCTGAATTCTTTCTCTTGGCTTTAAATAAAGTATGGCTTTCCACAATCCCAGAAGGCACAATCTCTAGACACCTTTCCTTTCTCCATATGCTATCCTTTATATTTCAGTCACCTTCTGTTTCTGGTTGTGTGTGTGTGGGAACTGAGGGTTTATTGTAAAGCCAAATTTCTGAATTCATCTGTCATAATAAGCCCCATGAGAGGACATAGCTTTGTAGAACTTAACATTTATTATTATCCTTAGTTATGGGCCTTGGCCTTGTTTTCAGGAATGTAAGAAAAAGTTTACTCAACATCCTGTTATATTCCCTGATGGGAGATTTATAGCTATTTCTGAGCCAAAACCCAATTGTCATCAGTTATTTATACAATGTACTAATATGTAATATTTTTAAAGGTATCAATTATTTTAAGTGAGTCTACTAGCTCATCTCCATTTCTTTGTGTTAGCTGCAAATCCACAGAAACACTTCCTTTCAGGGACCCCTCAGTGGCCACATTGGGTTGGAACTCAGGTAGGCAATTCTCATTATTTTCCTATCCTCCATTATGATATCTCCAGACTTAGTCTTATATCAGTCTACTACTGAAGTATTACCTCCCCAGTCACTCTTGAGGATTCTGCCTTCTGGTGTGGACCCTGATCCCCCTTGCTCTTTCCTACAGCACCTCTCTGCCTTTCCTCCTAGCCTATCTGTATTCCTTTCTATCACCCATTGACCCACAGAATTATTCTCTAACAGGGACTCTACAGCCACCACACTAAGATCCAGAGAGAGCAACAACAACCAAAGAAAAAAGCACCCATCCAACAAAGACAAGACTAGATATCAACACTAAGAAATACCTCAAATATCGTAACTCTAGATGCCTACATCCTAGCTCAAAAACACAAACATGAATAGCCAGGACAACATGCCTGTATCACTAACCCTATTGTGGTCTCAAGAAATGCAATACAGCTGAAGCACAAGACAAGGACTTCAAAGTTGCAGCTATGAATATGTTCAAGAACTCTAAAGAATATAAATAAAATCTGTAAGCCTGTGAAAACACAAACAACCAATTAAATGACACAATGAAAACCATTCGAGACACGAAAATATAATTAAACAATGAAATAGAATGACTGATGAAAACCCAAACTGAAATAAAGCTGGAAATAAATTTAGGATGTCAAACATAAATCTGACAGGTAAGCCTCATGGACAGATTATAAGACATGGGAGAGAAAATATCAGAAGAAATAGAAATTTTAGTCAAAGAGTCAAAGAAAATGTTAAATCTAACAATAAAATGGCCAACCAATCAAATGACAAATTCAGATATCAGACATTCAAGAAATGTGGGACACTATGAAAAGACATAATCAATGACAAAAATAGAAGTAGAAACTCAGGTCAAAGGCACATAAAAACTATAAATATTTTTTATTGTCTTTAATTATGTATAAGTGTGTGTGTGTGTATGAGTTCAGTGCCCTGGGGGTGGGTGGGGGGAAGCTGGGGCGCATCTCTGTGGCTCAGAGGGAGCTCTTTCCAGATGCAGTAAGTGCCTGGAGATTTGAGACCAAGGAGAATGACCCTAGGGTTCATAAGGCAACCCCTCAGAGGAGTTCTCTTAGGGAACAAAGGAAGTGCCTGGGGAATCTTACCTTGGTAAAGCTGACAGGTTTGAGGGGCCAGGGGGTAGAATCCATGTGTCTCTGTAATCAAGTGTTGGGGGGGGGTCCTCCTTGTTCCAGGGGAAACACAGACTTGGGTGTTTCAGGGTCAGTGGCGTGCCCTCTAGCTCTTTCTGTAGTTACTTAACTCCTGTTACTGGTATAAAGTGTGGGCTGCACACTGCCGTCTTGGAAAAGGAAAACTTTGTTTTCTCAGTTAATTAATTAATTTGTTCATTTTACATCCCAATCATAATCTCACTCCCTCCTCCCCTCCCAGTCCCATCCTCCAACTCATTTGCCCTGTTGCCTCCTCCCCTTCTCCTTAGAGAAGGGAAGCCTCCCCATACTTTCTTAAGATGTGCTCCATGTGTGGTTTTATCTGATACTTCCCACAGTGGTTAGTTTAAGTCTGGCATTAGCTGACCATCTTTTGTAATATTGGTATTGTGTGTCTAAAACTTTTTATGTTCAGAAAACTGGCCAATGATTATATAAGACTGCTAGGGGGTAGGTGTGTGGTGAGTGAGCTTATGATGAAGTATGGGTTAACACTATGAAATTCTGTGTAAATAAAGCCAATCATGAATCTAGGCTGTGCTGTTAGATTTTTTTTTCATCTAGCCAAAATTTTTGTAAACTAATGTGTATTTTGTTTGTTGTCAATTGACTTTATTTTAGGAGTACTTTCTTGTATGATGAGTTTTATTGTTTTTAGTTACTGAAGTTGGGATGTGTGTAGGCTTAATTTTACAATACTAGAGTAAAATTTAATATATAGACTAATTTAAAATTTATAAAATTATATTGCATAAACTTTAAGTCAAGTAAAAATTATTGAGATTGAAGTAGAAATGAAAAAATTAAATATGTATGTGAACACACAAAAATACTACTTAATGAGTGTCCAACCTTTCATGTTTACAAATGTCACTAATTATTTTAAAATACTTGACATTTAATAAAACCCAAGATCATTGTACTCAGTACTTCCTCATTTTCTTATTTCTTTTTCTTTTTTTTTTACACCATATGCAATTTTTTAAGGAAAATTTAATTCACATGTTTTGGACTCATTTGGCTATGTCATCAAAATTCTTGTTTGTAAAAACTATGTTGCATCCAAATAATCTTTTAGTGTATTTTAAAATAAATATTTTTATATTATGTCATTTTTCCCTTTGTTAAATGGTAACATATTTTTTTTTGCTTCATTACAGGAATTCAAACACACATATTTGTTTTATTACCAATTCTGTAACTCTGGATACTAGGTTATTTATTAAACTAAACAATTAGGTTCATATTGTGAAAACAATCATTTTGTTTAAAGATTGCATTTAGAGATGATTTCATTAGTAAAGATGATTGGCAGGACTTAGCAATTATGAATATAATCACAAACACTCACACAACTCTTGTGTAAATTGTAAACTAACAGTTCCAATTCTATTTTGACACATGAAATAGGACCTAGCCTGTATTGTAAAATATGATGTATATTAGCAAATAGGCTCAACATTTTACCTCTAATTAAAATCTTAAAATATCTTATATTACATTTATTCATATTATGTCTATGGCAGGAAGGGGCATGCACATGCCATGTCATGCTTGTGGAAGTCAGAGGACAACTTATGAGAGTTGGTTCTTTACTTCCATTACCTGGCTCCTGTCGGTGAAACTCAGGTTGTCAGGCTTGGTGGCAAGTACCTTTCCCACTGAGTCAGATCAATGGTTTAAGACCACTAACTTTTAAAATAGCTTTCTGAGGTGGGAAGTTCACAAAATAGAGAGCAAGCATTCAGTAGGGCTAGGCATACACACACAAAAAAATTGTAAAACTAGGGTTTGGTCCAGATAGTTCACATCCAAAATAGAAAGTTGGTAGAAGAGAGTTCACATCTGTTTATTGTTCCTAAAATAGAAATGTGGTATTGAATTTCTTAGATATTAAATGAATTTGAACATAACAAGGCACACCTTACATCTATCATAGTTTAGAGATTCAAGATACTTATGAACTTGGTTATATCATTGTTCTTAAATTAGACAACTTCTTTTTTAATGACACAAAGTTGGAGTTGATTAAGAAAAGATTTTAAGCACAGATTAAGCCTGGGTATTAGAAGAAGGGGAGAAAAGTCATGAAACCCTCCAGATAGTGGCTAGATAAAATTTTTTAGCTCAATTGTTATGTATTTATTGTGTCCCTACTATATGTAAACATATTCTTACTGAAAAAAATACCTATTCAACACAACTGAAGGATATCAAGACAATACAAATAGGAAGGTAAGAGGTCTGAGTAACTCTATTTGAAAATGATATGATTATATGGATAAATGACCCTACAATTTCATCAGGGAACACCTACAGCTGGTAAATACTTTCAGCAAAGTAGCAAGATATAATATTAACACCCCCAAATCAGTAGCCTTCCTATATACAAATGACAAGTGGACAGAGAAAGAAATCAGGGAAATAACACCTTTCATAATAACTATCTTGGGAGTAATTCTAACCAAGTAAATGAAAGATTTGTATGATAAAATGTAGAGGAATTTTAATTCAGCAACCATCCAAAGACCTTTTAGGTTTATATGATTCAGCTGGAAGTCAGACACACTCTGGATTACAGTATCATCTTTCTGGAGTACAGACATGTCCTTAGTATACACCTCTACTTCCATATAATGTCTAATTGAGGGACAGACAAAGTAATGAATCAGAGAAAGACTTGAAAGAATAGGATACGCCCAACTCTCACAAGAACAGACAGGAAAGAGAAGCTACTTAAAAGCAGTATCGTAGCATTGAGGGATAGAGTAGGGTACAGTAAAGAGGGTAGAGAAGACAAGACAGTGGAGTACAAAAGAGAGTTCAGCAGAAAACAGTACAGTAGAGAAAGGAGTAGAATTGAGTACAGTAGAGAGTTCAGTAGAGAAGACACGATAGTATAGTTGAGTTCAGTACAGTGTCTTGATATGTGTGGAGTCATAAAAATCTAATTGTACCTCGATAGAAAGAAGGAGTAAGATTAGCTGAAAGACACCGGATTATAGAAAAAACTGGCTGAATTAGATCAACCTGTATACTTTAAAGATGTTTAAACATCAGAATGGAAGCCAGGGAATGTGTTGCATTGGGGAAGAGATTTTGTTTATATTTCCAAAGGTGATGAAAGACCTTTGGGTTCCATCAAAATTGATAAAGATCTGATCCAAGTAAGCAAAGCTTTCATGTGAAAGGCATTACTCAAGGAACGAACAGAGCTAGAAAAACAATAATGCAGACAATGCAGAAAGATGATCCCCCTGCACGGGATAACTCAATAAACCAGATGAAGGACTTATCATTCACCAGACTGTCAGACTGGACAACCTTGATGATGAAATGGGCATTTGCTGTAAGACAGATGATCAGGACTGCTGTTATGAAAGATCATTGTATCAATGGATCTTCATAAGGATATTCGAATTGTGAAGATTTTGGTATTGATAATTGTCTCTCTTATAATAGTTAAACTGTATACACTGTTTAATTTAAACAGAAAGGGGAAAAATGTAGAGGAATTTTATTCCAGCAACATGGCTGCTCTGATTACATTGAAAGACCTTCTAGGTTTGTGTGTTCTGGTTGGAATGCAGACATGGCACACATCTTTAATCCCTCTGGCTGGAATACAGACAAGCCCTTAGTATACATCTTTACTCCCAAACAATGGTATATAATTGAGGGACAGACAAAGTGACAAATCAGAGAAAGATTTGACAGAATAGGATATTCCCAGCTCTCATGTGAATAGCACAGAAAAGAGAGGCCATTTAAAGGAGCACAGGGAGAGTCAGTCAGTGAGTTGGTGGTCAGTTCTGTTCATCAGTTGAAGTCAGTTTGTCAGAAAGTTCAGTCAGAGATGTGAATCAGTTGAGATGCAATGCAGTGGAGTTGAGTTGGTGGCAGTTCAGTTGGTAGCAGTTCAGTTCATGAAGTTCAGAGGCAGTTTTTACCAGGACAGTTTTACAGAGACAAGTTGTAGAGAGAACAAGTTAGACACAGGTGAAGATAGAACAAGCCAGAGAATGAGATCCCAGAAGATTAGAACAGATTGATAAAGCTAGTTTGAGGCCAAGCAGAGTAATTCAGTGAGAAGCAGGGAGAAGCCAGTTTGAATCATTCAGCTTGGAGAGGAGTTTTGAGCCAGAACAGTTGAGTTGAACCAGCCAGCCAGAGTTCAGCAAGAACTAGAAAGGGTGAGTGTACTTAGCAGTAAGCCTCTGAGACAACAATTACATCTGGAGAATAAGAGATACTTTTATAATAAATACTTTAAAACATCGAAGAAAGATATTGAAGGAGATATTGGAAGAGGGAAAGATCTCCCATGCTCATGGGTTGGTAAGACTAGCATAATAAAAGTGGCCATTCCATCAAAAATAGTCTACAGATTCAATGCACTTCCCATCAAAATTCCAACATAATTCATCGAGAATTTGAAAGGACAATTAATTTTAAGATTCATATAGAAAACAACAACAACAGCAACTCAAGCAGGATAGCTAAAACAATCCTGAATAAAGAAAGAACTGCTGGAGGTCTCACTATTTCCAATTTCAAGTTGTACTTTAAAACTATAGTAATGAAGCCACATTGTATTGGCATAAACAGACATGTTGATCAATGGAATCAAATTGAAGATCCAAACATAAATCCATATACCTATAGACACCTGTGTTTTCGAAAAAGAAGTCAGAAATACACATTGGAAAAAAGACAACATATTCAGAAAATGTTGGTCAAACAAGAAGAAACAAATAGATCCATACTTATCACCTTGCCAAAAGTCAACTCAAATGGATCAAAAACCTGAACATAAAACTAGATACACTGGGGAGGAGAAATAGAGAGACCCAGAGGGGGCAAGAACAACACATGAAGATCAACAGTACCAACATACCAAGGCACCCAGAGGCTTACAGAGACTGAAACATCCCCCCCCAACCCACAAAGGAAGGAAAAAGCTTAGACCTGCTATATATATGTAGATGATAGGCAACTGGGTCTTCATGCAGATCCTCTAGCAAGTGGTGGGGGTCAGTCTCAATTATGGACTCTGTTGCCTGTTAGTGGGACACCTTGCCCCAGCTGGGCTGCTGTGTTGGGCCCCAGAGCAAGAGGAAACTCTTAGCCCTCATGTGACTGATGAACCGAGGAGGTGGATATGGAAGAGCCCCCCTCACCAGAGGAGAATAGGAGGGAGAGGGAGAAGAGGGTGGGAGGGTGAGATCGGGAGAAGAAGAGGGAGGGGGCAGTGATCAGGACGTAACTTGAATAAATAAATAAATGTTAGAAAAAAAAACCCAGATACAATGAAGCTAATAGAAGAGCAAGTGGAGAATAGCCTGGAACTCATTGACACAAGAAAGAACTTTCTGAACTAAATACTGTTAGCATAGGCACTAAGAACAACAATTAATAAATGGGACCTCATGAAATGAAAAACCTTCTGTAGGGCAAAGGAAACTGTCATTTGGACAAAGTGGCAACATACAGAATGGAAAAACATTTTTACCAGTTCCACATCCGATAGAGGACTAATATCCAAAATATATAAAGAACTCAAGAAATTAGATATCAAGAAAACCAAATAATCCAATCAAAAATGGGATACAGATCTAAACAAAGAATTCTTTTTTTAATATTTGTTTATTACTTCAGGTTACATCTCCATCACAGTGCCCTCTTTCCACCCCTCCCAGTGGTGGAAAGGGATGCCCTCCCACCCTCTACCCCTATCCCTTCCATCCCACTCCTCTGGAGTGGAGTGTCCCTACATAACAGTCCCCCACCCCAGTTCAGCAGTCATATGAGGGCCAAGAGCCTCCTCATACACTGGGGGCCTACAAGGCAGCACCACTAGGGCAAAGTGTCTCATTGAGAGGAAACAAAGTCTATGTTCATGTTCCATTTGGTGCATTGGTTGTAGTATAGTTATCCTGTACTATATGGCTAAAATCCAATTGTGGCACACACTGGTAGAATTTTCTGAAGGAGGCAGAGGCAGGAGGATCACGAGTTCAAGGCCAGGCTAGGCTACAAAGAATTCTAAATAGAGAAATCTCAAATGGTTGAGAAATACCAAAACAAATGTTCAACACCCTTAGTCATCAGGGAAATGCAAATTAAAATTACTTTGAGATTTCATCTTACACCCGGAAGAATAGCTACAATCAATAACACAAATGACAGCTCATGCTGATGAGGATGTGGGAGAAGGGAAACACTCATGCACTCCTAGTAGAATGGAGACTTCTAGAGTCACTGTGGGTACCAGTATGGTGGTTCCTTAGTTGGGAATCAATCCACCTCAAGATCCAGTTATACTATTCTTGAGCATATATCCAAAGGACACTTCATTTTACCAAAAGGACACATGCTCAAACCATGTTCATTGCTGTTCATAAAAGCCAGAAACTGGAAATTTCTAGTTTGGGACAAATTAGAATGTCCTAGATGTCCCTCAACAAAAAAATGGCTAAACAAAGGTGATGCATTTATGCAATGGAGTATTACTCGGCTGTCAAAAAATGACATCATGAAATTTGTAGGCAAATGGATGGGACTAGAAAAAAAATCATCCTGTGTAAGGTAACCCAGAAACAGAAATGTAAGTATGGTATGTACTCACTTATATGTGAATATTAGCCGTTAAATAGATGACAACCAATCTACAATCTGTAGTCCCAGAGTTCAGATATAGAGGAAGTATCTAGGAGGGACACATAGATCTCTTTGGGAGGATCAGGTGGGGAGGGTGCGGGAAGATGGGTTTGATGGAGGGAATGTGGGTGCGGGAAGATGGGTTTGATGGAGGGAATGTGGGGGACAACTGGAATTGATGGGCATTTGAGAGGTGGCATGGATATCTAGTGCAATGGAAACTTTCTGAAATATATGAAAGTGATCCTAGAGAAGTTTCTAAATAATGATGGAGATGGAGTTACAACTGGCTATCTCTTGTTACCAAACAAAGCTTCCTATACTAGGACTAGGTTACATCCAATTGAGTTGTTGGCCAAAGGAGTCCCATGGAAATTCTCAAACAACCCAAGGTGTTGCCAATATAATAGGTTGCTCTCTGCACACAGATAGCAAAGACCCATTGCTGAAGATAACAACCACACAACACATTGAACGTAGAGAGGTCAAGCTGGTGTGAACGTCGAGCCTTCATCCTTATGTTCTAGTATCCTTAGTATGGAAAGATAATCTGCAGGCTACTGAAAGAGAAACAAACAACCAGTCTAGCCACAAAACCTTTGATCTATAATTGATCTTGCCTCCAAAATATGCTAGGGCAATGGTGACACAAAACTTGTGGGAGTAACCAAGCACTGTTTGATTTGACTTAAGATACACTCCATGAGATGGAACCCATACCCAACATTGCTTGGGTGACCAAGAACCAGAGACTAGATAGCCCAGAGACCTAGGGTAAAACCAAATACTACTGGTCTAAAAAAACAAAAAATGTAATATGATATCATATTATATATAATATCATATATTATATATACATACATATGTACATATATTAGAAATATATATTAAATATAATATATACTATACATATCATATAGTATATATATATTAGAAAGTTTCCTTTCTCTTTCTATCTCTCTCTATATATGAAGGCAATCTAAATTACAGGGGAAACAGAGCCCCATCTGGATACCTCTCTTCACCAAATGAGTACCAGGAATGGGTTACATGTAATTAAGTAGTTGGCCAAAGGTTTCCATGGGAACCCCCAAGCAAGGCTAGTGCCAAAGCTATTGGTTGCTCTCCACAACCTGCTGGTAATGTCCTATTGTTGACAATACCTCTACAACTCGTTGAACACAAAGACTTTGAACTGGTGCCTACCTAGAGCCTTCACCTATACAAACTAGTGTGAATGGCACCTGGAAGGTACTCTGCATACTACCAGAACAGAAAGGTAAATACCAACTCAGCTACAAACCTTGTGATCTACAATGATTAGTTGTCTGCACTATGTGCTAGTGAAATAGTGGCACAAAGCTTGTGGGAGTAACCAACCAATATCTGATTGGAATTGTGGCCCACTCCATGAGATAGAGCCCATACCCAACAGTGCTCAGGTGGCCAAGAACCTGAGACCAGATAGGCAGGGAACCAGGGGAAAAACCAAATACTATTATTTTGATAAAGGAGTGTAGAAATAAAATTGGCTCCTAATAACATTCTGATATTCATATATCTGTCTCTTACTCAGCCACCATCAGAGACGCTTCCTCCAGCAGTAGATGGGAAGAAAGTAAGACAATGTGTAGAGAGTGACAGACCTTGGCACACTCAGTGCTAAATGGGCTGTCACCACCAAATCTCTCCCCTCAGGGCTCAGGGAACCCTGCTGAAGAGGAGACAGGAAGATTGGAAGAGCCAAAAGGGATGAAGGATACAAGGAAACAAGGCTTTCTAAACACAGCAGAACCATATGAAATCACAGACTATAGCAGCATTCACAGGGCTTGCAATCGGCCTGTGCCAAATGGGGTCCTAGTGTTGAAGGAAGTGGACTTAAGTCTGTAACCCAGAAACTATCTCCAATCAATAACTACTTGCAAATAAAAATTTGGTTTTGTCCAATGGGGTGTCAATGGAGATATAAATCACGTTTAAGGGCAGTCTCCATGCCCAGCTGAGAATGGCCAACAAAAAGCAAACTCAACGGCATATTTTTTTTTCAGGGCATTAAAGAAAACCAAAAACCAACCAAACAAACAAACAAAAAAACCTTACAAGTTCTCTGCGTATACATTATGGCTTCTGGTTTTTTGTTTTTGTGGAATTTGCATGTGTATGAACGTGGGAGTCTTTGTGTCTATATGTGTTTCTTGTGCTCTTTCTTCTGTTTTGTTGTATCCCAGTTTGTCTTTGTTTTATGTTATTTTTTAATTTATTTTTTATTTCTTCAAGTTACATCTCAATTGCAATCCACTCTCTACCCCCCCTCCAGTCCCACCCTCCCACCCTCTTCCGCCTCAACCCACCCATCCCCTTCTTTTTTTTTTTTTTAAGTTTAAGGTATATCTTTTTCTCCCCAACAGCTCCCCCTTTCAGTCCAACAAATGGCTCTTTCTCTTATAATAATCAATAGAATACAAAACAACAGAATCTCCAGTGGGAGATGATTGAATTAGTGGCAAGCCTATCTCTTGGCAGGAAAAACCCCTTGCTTCAACTGTAGACAGAATGCTGTCCAAAAAGGACAAAACTTGGAAGCAGGTAAGTCGACAGCCTACCTCTCCCAACACAGGGTAGGCAAGTCCTTCATAATTCCTGCTCTACAATCAATGTCTGTCAGAGAAATGGGGCCAAATGGCTGAAGATTGATGCTGTAATGTATGGAGAGAAAATGGGAACTGTCCAGGCAGCCACTGGTATGTCATTTCTTAGTTTTGGAAGCTGTGGGCCCTGCACTTCCTATATAAGCAGATATATTTATCCCTCTCAGGTCTCTGAGGTGGTTGAAGGCTAGATAGCTAGAGTCTCATAGTTAAATTTTGAGTTGTTTAGGAATCAAGAGGGTGTTCTGGATCTAAGAAGATGTTTTTAAAATTGTGATGAAAGTTAGGATGAAAGTTGAGTTGGATATAGAACTTTAAACTCATGGAGATGGTTAGATAGTAGAATGTTAAAGTCAGGTGCGAAATACATATGGACTGGACATTGGGATTGTATGCTAAGCCATATAACTCTCATAATGTGTCCTAATTATTTCTGTTGTTTTATGTTATTTTATTTTATTCCTCATATGCCTGTTAATTTAAAAGGACAGACATAAATAGTGCAAATTTGGATGGGAGGAGAAAGGGGAGGAGCTCAGAAGAGTTGGGGAGGAGAAACTGTAATCAAAGCATATTTTATGAAAATAAATCTATTTTCAATAAAGGAAAAATAGAAAAAAAAGAAGAGGTAGTTTCTGAAAACTGTAGGGAAGACTATTAGTTGAAGAAATTGCTCTATGCTCCTTAGACAAAGCTTTTCTTAGACATCTTTAGTGCTAATTAACATTTTCCATATTAGCCTGTGCTGTTATACAGTACCAGGATTATGGTGCTATTAACTGAAAACACACCTTGGTTTAGCAGCACAACGGTTTGCCACATTATCATGGAAATGGGTTTCTTGATTTACATATTGTGTAAATCTGTGACTCCTCCCATATCCAAGAGAAAGTAGCTCTAACATAATGATGTAAATCAAATGGAAACACTGTCAACGTAATGTCATTAAGTCTGAAAAATTTTATGAATTCATTTGCAGAGGAAAATCGACATGAAATGGTTTTAAGATGTCATTTTATAGTGCAGATTGTGGGTAATGCAAACATGCCCTGAGAAGAATACAGTCAGGTGTGTGGGAGTTGGCACAGGGACTACTGTTTATGGAAGTGGTTATGAGAAACACAAAACATTTGACTGAAGCATGGGAAGGAAATGATGAGATTTGTTATTTTAAAATTTCTTTATTAAACAGTAATTACTTTCATCTCCTCCAACTGTAATGCAAACAGTTACTAAGAGCTCCCTAAGAGCCTTGAGAGTAAAGTATGAAAAGCCATGACGAGAAGACTATAAATAACTACCAACTTCTTACGACTGTATAGTTTAATTAAAAAATGTCCTTGGAAAATAAACTTTGACATATGACTTGACAACTGTGTTTGTGTATATTGTTTATTTGCTGCTCTTTGGAGGTCACACTGCACAGCAGCTTCCCAGTGAGGTGTTTGACAATTGTTTGGTTGAAGGAGCCATTCTGAAAAGTCTCACACTAAAAATAAGTTTTCAGGCATTATATACAATTAAAATTTGTAAGACAGAAATAGATTATATTAGTCAAATAGGTGACTAATACAATTTAGTTAAAATTGAATTCTTCAGAGATGTCATTTCTCCTAGTTACTTTTCTAGTGCTGTGATAAAACACCATGACCAAGGCAACTTATAAAAAGAAGGTATTTACTTTGGGCACTAATGGTTTCAAAGGGTTTTTCAGAGGTTTCAGTCCATTGTCATCACAGTGGGGACCATGGCAGCAGGCAGGCATGACACTGGAATGATACCGAGAGCTCATGTCTTGATCCACAAGCACAAGGCTGAGAGAGCTAACTGGAAATGGTGTGGGCTTTTTGTTCATTCAAGATACATCCAAGTTGACAAGGCTAGCCATCACATCATTGCTTTGGAGGTTTAAGAGAAGTTACTAAACTAAAAAGATTTCTCAGTGGCCATGGAAGCTTGTTGGTATTGCATAGTGGGTAGATATAAGAGAAGGAACCATCTGTTGGACTGAAAGGGGAAACTTCTGGGGGGAAGAGGGTGGAAGGGTGGGATAGGAAGGGGGAATAGGGAAGGTTTTGTGACTGAGATGTAACTTGAAGAAAAAAAAATAAAGTATTTAAAAAAAAAGAGATTTTTCTTTTTCCTTGTAATGTTTCAAGATCTTTTGAATGTCTCAGTGGAATTTATTTTTATTTATTTATTTAGGTTTTGAAGTTAGTTTTGTCACTGTTGCCTATAAACATATTATGGTGGTAACAAGGGGGTATTAGGAACACCAGGAAGTGGACATTCTAAGCTTAGGAGAAGTAAGCAGTTCCTTAATAATCAGGGTTTGTAGACTCTTAGAATCATTATGTTTCCACATGCCTCTACTTTTGATTCTTTTGATTGGCTGAGGCTTAGCATCCCTCTATTGTCCATCATTGTACTGGCTAAGCTCTTTCTCCTGCTGAAAGACAGATAACTCTGGCATAGTGAAACACTCAGAGCTTGCTTGTCATGTTAGCTGTCAGTGAGTGAGCTGATAAAATACTTTCTTAAATTTCAGAAAAAAGAGGGTGGGAATATAAAAGCTATCGTGAGTATAGTGGAGAAAGGGAGTGTAATCCAGGAAAGACAGGTAGAGAGGGGCTCATTAACACATCCATGATTTCCTGAGTGTGTTCAAAAGTCATTTTATGTGTTCATAACCAGCTTTGCAGAAGTAATGAGAAGTCCAGAGGAAAACCCTTTGTACGTCTAACCCATGCCTCATTGTCACTTTCCTCTGTATGTTGAAGCCAGTGGGCCAGTGTTGACCAATTTCTTTCCAAATCAGTGAAATGTGTTTTTCAAATACTTTGATGTCTTAAACTTTGTTCTTCTTCATCTATGTAGTGAACAGATAACTCCTGAGTCGATGGGCTGTATGTTTTCAGCGGAATGGGTCTTTGCAGCAGTCTACACAAAGACAGTTAGAGACTGGCTTGAAGCCACATGTCTCCAAGCACCTGGATTCAGCATGGATATGATTTTACATCATGTTTACAGCTTAACTGATTTCCAAACATTTGCTGGCTTCTTAAAGGAAGTGCTTGCCTAGACTTTTTTTTCTCCTGGAATTGGGGTCAGGCGTTATTTTTTTAAGGCTGTTTAAAGACGTGTGGGTGGTTATCAGCATCACTATTCGTCACCTACCACTTACATCCCAAAGCAAACGTTTCCTGTCACATCCTCAGAACAGGTGAAGCACAGGATGTAAGGCGGTTGGGGGTGGGGGAGGTGGAGACATCTGGGTGCTTACTTGTTTCTAACATTAGCTAACTGGGAAGTGTACAGGACCCTGGGAGGTGACTGAGACATTTGCCAGACTCTCCAGATGCTCTTGAACAGTCTCACTCCTGCCTTAGAAGGAAAAGACCCCTTTGGAACTGGACCACTTTCACAGCTTCTGGAGCTGCTGAGCCCCAGGGGCTAGGCCCAGAGCGGGGTTAGTCTATGTTCTCCTTTCAGCAGCTGTAAGAGATGTGTGCCTTTTGCTTGCTTGTTTTATCCTCCCCACCTCCTTTTGGGATTTCAAATAATTAGAAGGAAAAAGTTTACAGTTTTACCTTATTTGAAAAATTCTAAGACTCATTAAACTAGATTTCTTAGATGTCCTAGTTTCTGGCTTTTTTGTTGTTGTTTTCTTTTTTTTTTTTTTTTTTAGCAAGAGAATTAAAACTAAATAGAGTAAAGAACTACCGGTAATTATGACGGACAATATGCATGGGGACTGATGATTTTGTCTGTTGACTTTTAAATAAAGGTCTTAATTTAGTCAGCACAGGAAGTCTGACTTTTTAATCATGTAATTTTTGTTATAATGTTATGGTTTATGCTATGAAAATGTTCTGCTTGTCAAATGCAAATAGAATATTATTCTTGGAGCATTTTTAAACAGAGCCCAGAAGCCATTTGCTCAGTGTGCCCATTTCCAATAACAGAACCACTTTCTTTTAGCCCTCTTTCACATAAAATTCGCACTCCTACAGATAGCAAGTAGGTCTTGAACGGGAAGCACAATGTGTCCTTTAGTCCCTAAAGTGTGCTTCTCTTGTTTTTTTCTGTACTGCTCCAGAGTGACCACGTAGGGCCTCCAGGGGCAGTCCAGCATGCAGATGGCAGACTGAGCTGTGGTGTGAATCTGTTCTACAAGAACACCACTTAGTTTTCTTTCAGATCTCAAGGGATGACCTCATGTCTTGTGGGCTGCAGTCTTTGTGTTCGGCTTTTTCTGTTTTTTTTTTTTTTTTTTTTTTTTTTCCTGGTGTCTCTGCTTTCTCAGCTTGCTCTTTCTTATTCTTGTGTGAAGGGAGAAGGAAAGCATTCTTTCTTTCCTTTCATTTTTTGTGTGTGCAAGCTTTATTCCTTAAAATACTTTACCATGATAGTTGAAATTATTGGACATTACAATTAACATTGTATTGTTAATGTTATCAAAATTTTGTTAATGAGAATTGTTAAGATAATCATATTTGCTTAGTCTATGGATCTATATGGTTTCTGATGTCTTAAATTCATAACCTAAATCAATTTATTTGCTGGCTAAATGGTTGGTTTTTATTTTATTTAAATATACCCAACTATATATTGCAAATATATATACATATATAATAATATATATTTGCATGTATGTGTGTGTGATGTGTTTGCTAATGTGGGTGTATGCATTTCTGTGTATAGTCTCACATGCACACATGCTTGTTCATCTACATCCAACTATCTTTATAATGGACAACCTTGTCAAGATTCTCAGTTACATGCACTGTCAGATACTGATACAGAAATTAAATTTCACCTTAAAACATGGTGCAGTAATTTGCTTTTGAGAACTACTTAAAACTGGAGAGAAAACTGCTTTTTCTCCTTGGCTCTGCAAGGAAAGTTCTGAACATTTTTATTAAAGCTGGTCCAGAATGAAGATTATATAAATGATTGAGGCAGAAACTCCATCTGAGTTCACATCTTAAGGGAAAAAACGAACCTTCCTCCCCCTACCCCCCCAATCTGTCACAAGCTCCTCCCTCAGGATCCTTAGCCTTTAAAAGAGAGAGAAATAAACCCACAACACAACTTTAAACTCACAATTTTAAACAACTTATACATTCACACAAGTGGTCAAAAAATTGGGAGTGGACTATATTCCCAAAGCTATGTCAATAAAATTCTTAAACTCATATATCATTTCTCCTTAAGAGGTCTCTGGTAGAACAGAGATTGCTGTGACTTCTGGGGGCATATACTTGGCAATGTAAGTTAAAATTATTTTGCTACTGTAGTAAGAGTCAGTGAGTGATTCTAATCTTGGATTTTATACACACACACATGTGCACATATGCACACATGCACACACACACACACACACACACACACACACACACACATCAGTGAAATGTCTACAGTGTGCTGGTCACAGGGTTCCAGGAAAGAGTGAATCACTGAGAAAAGTCTAGATGCTAAGTAGCTCCATGTTTGAGACATTAATTTAGTGCCATATTAAGAAACTTTAAAAAGTGGTAATATAGATATACCTTTTTTATTTTCAGTTTCTGCTCTGCATAAGAAGTGTCCTATCATGTTAAATAATGATAAAAAAATTAAAGGCTGTGTGTGCTTTTCACTTTTATCTTGGAGGCCATATATGCTACTGTGTGTGAACACACACGTGTGACTCTAGGTGACTATGATCCAAGATTCTCAGTAATGGTTTCTGTGCAATAGAATTAGAGATGGTTTTCAAGATTCTTTGTCAGTTTCTGCATTTGTTATCTTCATGTAATAGATATTTATAGGTACAAAAAGCAACTTGCGTTGTTTGTAGTACCCCTACTGACAAGAGATCATTTTATTGCTAAGATTTATCATCAGTTAGTGTACAGACATGGAGAAAGTGTTAGTAAAACCTTTCACCTGTCCCCAGAGGGGAAAATCCTTTCTCTGTGTTCTGAGGTTAACTTGTGAGTAGCCTGAGCTTTTAGCCTTGTACCAATGGTAAAGCTAGAAGGAATGGCTGAGAGACTGTGAATTTGATCATGATGACAACCACCTCAGTGGCATAGCACTCTGGGGGACACTCAGAGAGACCCTCAGAGAGGGACACACTGTCATTCAGCAGTTGAATGCTGTTCTGTCAAAGTCTATGTATATTAGACACCAAACCTTAAATTAAACTAAAATCTATTGTTTATTTGTTTTGAAGGTAGTTCTTTTTAATTTATTGAAAACCTCAATATATACACAACAAGATATCCTTTTTTCCTCAAGGGTTAAAAGCACTCTTAAAAATGTGGGAACATGGATGACACAGCTGTTTCTCTTAGAAGCCCTTACACGAACACATATGAACACAGAACTTGTTACACACAGGTCAAGACTGTTTAGGACAACGACGAAGACCGTAAGGCTCCCTGCACATGTCATGGATCCAACAAGGCAGATACTCAGGATGGTGGGAATGTGTGTTTGTCTTTGATAAAAGCAAGATATTTTTCAACTAAGTCCCTATGTGTTTTCCTATGAAGCCAGTAATGGGCTCTTCTAAAGCATATTTTCTGGTAGAACTCTCATTGCCTTGAAAGATGAAACTGTCCCCATCACTCTGAAGCTTGCTACAGTCCAGATGTATAGTTTATGTCTTCCAGAAAATGAGTGTGGGAATTATTTCCCTGAAGAAGTATTAGATGATGTTTTTCCATGTTGACTCTTCCTGGCTGCACTTTAAGCCTTAATAGGAGGTAAAATGAGTAAGGGACAGATCTGGCTACAAAGGCTTCAGGCAGCAGCATCCTCAAATGAAGACGCATTTGTGTGCTTGTAGAAATGTGTCTATATTCACTTCATCTGTGTCCCTATTAATATCCATACAGATGAGTTTTGCCTCACATGGCAAAACTATCTCAATAAAGCTAAGTAAAGTATTCAATTATAGCTGAGTCTACATGACCACAATTCTGATGAAAACAATCAGCACTATTTAATTATGCAGGTTTTCTTAAGACAGGTTATCGTGTATGTGATCAAGGAAATATGAAATAATGTGGGTGAGGCTATTAAATGATACTGACAGTAGGTAAAAACTTCACTCTAGAGGTTGGTCCTTGGGGAAAGACTTGGAAAAAATCTTTTTGGAAGAGAAGGTGGGGAGCTGGTAATTGAAGAGGAGAGATAACTCATACTAAGTAGGGGAAGAATAGAAAGGAGACACATGTGTAAGATAGTGTTGTTTGGAAGGGATGAAAAGAAAGCTGGTAGGGTACTTTAGAATCCACGAGGGATAGTTAAGTGCTAGGAGTGTCGTGGCTATTTAGAGAAACAGAACTTCAGGGTGTTGACCTATCTTAGAATATAAGAGGTACAAGTTCTAAGCCATTGTGATAGCCAAACATGGTCTCCAGACATCCTGGATGGAAGGTTTATCATCCTATCTCAAGAACCACTGGCTACATAATGAGAGCTTCTGCATGCTAGGATGAAGTGCTAGGTTGTTGTCATGTTTGTCTATGAAGTTGTTCTGTTATTTTCCTATTTCTCCCATGTTGGCATATTAAAAAAACTATATTTCTATCGTGATTGACAGACAGTTCATCCACATCTTCTGTTGTCTATGGTGCAGTCCAGTTCAGAGTTAATGTAATTAATTCCTGTGTCATCCATGTTATGCTGCCTTAACCTACTTTGTTGTTGTTTATAATTATCTTTATTTATAGCAGGCTTGGGTGAAACTTAGGGACACCAAGGGGTTCATCAAACATCTGGAATAAGTTTTCAAAAATTTTGGATTGGCTAAACCCAAATTATTCTGCCAACCACCTCTTCTCACCTACTTTTCTAAACTTTAAAAGCACATATACTTTTAGAGAATATTGATTCCATGTGTTTTTAATTTATTTTAGTATATATTATTAGAAACATTTTATATAGTAGTTTGGCACCCAGGAAGCCCATTGAGCCTTTAAAATAAATTCTTAAGAAGTTAAAAAAAGTCATATAAATATATTTAGGCAGCAAAAGGATGAACTTTCATAGAAGCTGTTTGGGATTTAAATTCTGCAAAATTATTTTCCACACTAATTTATAGTGCTCTATACAACTTCCAACCTACAATATGGGGAGGGTGAGTTGGGTTAGTTAATATAAAAAATGTATCAAATTCTCTACATCTAGACATACATCAGGGAAAATATTAATAAACCAATGATGCAAATGGTTATTACCTCTTAGTTTGGGGAATTTTACTATATGAATGGGGCAATGATGGCTTAGGAAACATGAGAAATAATTGAATAGAAATTTAAGGAAAAAATAAACTTCGTTACCTAGTTATCTTATTACTGCAGTACAAGTCAGTGACTCTTCTGTTTTGGGTGTGACTGAAGTTAAGCTGATGTTCATTGATGATAAATGTGTAAACTCTATGTCACTTACACATCCACATACATAGGGTTATGCCAATGTCCCTGATCATATTTTTATGTAAAACTGTCTACAACAACTGAAATTATGCTGACTTATCCCAAATGCTGGAGAGCCTTACTGAGATCTGATACCTGAAATAATTGAAGATAATTTTTGGAAGAGTGTAGAACTCACTTCCGAGGGCTTAAAAATAAGAAGTCTAAATTTATTTCAAAGATAAAAGTATGGATGATTTAACAAATCTGGTAAAAGATGTTAAGTATTTCTGCTACAGAAATGCAAGGTTAAATGAGATGCCTCTTAACTTCACATCAGAAGAGATGTTTCAAATGAGTATCTTATGATCCTACATATTTTTCTCATGTTAGTCAAGGTCTCCAATGAGCATATTCATGTATTGTTAATGAAGATACAAGTCAATGGGTAGCAATAGCCTCAAATGTTGATAATCTTTAATCCAGCAATTCCATTTTTGAGAATGATCCTAGACACACACACTTTTAAATGTTAATTGATGCAAAAATTGAGGTAATGTAAATATCTTCAAATAGTGAAGATTTCAGCATATTATGAAAGTCATAGAGTACAGAATTATACAATGTTAAAAATGTTTGTAGGGCTGGAGATATAGCTCAGTGGTAGAATTTAGCATGTGTGAGACTCTGGGTTCAATTCTCAGTAACACACACACACACACACACACACACACACACACACAAATATAAGTAAATAAAATACTGGTGACAAAGCTCATAATAAATTAGAAAACATTTTATGTAAGACAAAATACAAAATGTTATAGATCAACATTTTGAGTTGGATAGAAGAAATATGATGTATAAAAAGAAATGAAAAAAAGTGATGATTGTACTTTACCATTTTCATGGCATTGAGTGGATCTTGCTTGTACAACTCAAATATCCTCCTTAAAAAAAAAAAAAGCAACTGTAAACAGACTTCTGTCCAAAAAGGACAAAACTTGGAAGCAGGTAAGTCGACAGCCTAGCTCTGCCAAGACAGGGTAGGTAAGTCCTTCATAATTCCTGCTCTACAACCAATGTCTGTCAGAGAAATGGGGCCAAATGGCTGAAGATTGATGCTGTAATGTATGGAGAGAAAATGAGAACTGTCCAGGCAGCCACTGGTATGTCATTTTTTAGTTTTGGAAGCTGCAGGCCCTGCACTTTCTATATAATCAGATATATTTATCCCTCTCAGGTCTCTGAGGTGGTTGAAGAATAGATAGCTAGAGTCTCATAGTTAAATTTTGAGTTGTTTAGGAATCAAGAGGGTGTTCTGGATCTAAGAAGATATTTTTAAAATTATGAGGCAAGTTAGTATGAAAGCTGAGTTAGATATAGAACTTTAAACTCATGGAGATGGTTAGATAGTAGAATGTTAAAGTCAGGTGCCAAATACATATGGACTGGACATTGGGAATGTATGCTAAGCCATATAACTCTTATAATCGTGGCCTATTTATTTCTGTTGTTTTGTATTGTATTTATAGTTATAAGAAAAAGAACCATTATTTGGACTGAAAGGGAGAGCTGTTGGGGGGAAAAATAAATACCTTAAACTAAAAAAAAAAAAAAAAAAAAGAAGGGAAGAGGAAGGTGGGGCTGAGGGGGAGGAGGGTGGAGGGTGGGACTGGAGGGGGGAGTAGGGAGGGGATTGTGATTGAGTTGTAACTTGAAGAAATAAAAAATAAATTATTAAAAAAAAGCAACTTGGATTGATTATCAGCCTCTTGTTAAGATCAAATGGAATATTTTTCTGATTTTATTTTAGCATATGAGAAAACAGAGACCATTTTTCATATTTTAGCTATCAAATTAATTATATGTAAACTTGATTTTCTTTCTTAATAAAAGGTAACTATGAGGTTAACAAAAGGAGCTAGACTTTCTCACAATGCTTAGCACAAAAAGTATCTGATTAACTACTTTTAGAATAATAAATGGTTTTGGGTAGAAAATATCTTAGGTTAAATTTTCAGTTAGGATTAATCATTCCAAAATTTAATTTCACCAGCAAAAAGTAATTTTGTAATCATTGTCATTCTGACTGTATATTGTTGAGGTACTGAATTTGAAGGGCATGTTTATCCTAATGAGGTCAGGCAGCTTTTGTCAATAGAGAAAAAAAAACTTTCCAAGCCCATTCTCCTTTTTAAAAAATTATTTCATCTATCATCTATCTGTCTATCTATCTATCTATCTATTTATCATCTATCTACCTACCTATCTATCTACCTATCTATTTGTCTGTCTTAAAAATAGATTCTTCTTTTATGCAGGGCATCCCAACCACAGTTTCTCCTTCTTCCACTCCTCCCAACCACCCTCTCCTCTTTCCCAGATCCACTGCCCCTCCATTATCTCTTCAGAAAAGAGCAGGCCTCGAAGAGATCATAAGCAGGGCTCAGATGAGCTCCTAGACAGCAATCATGGGGCTTGGATGGGTTTGCATCCCTCTCCTTTTTATATTTCTATTTTTATTATCAGGCTACACAGGGTCCTTTTTGCAGGTTTTTAGTCTTGCACATAAGATAATTTAAAATAAACTAAAAAAAGAAATGAGAATAAATTTATTTGGAGTCTAAGAGAGGAAAAAAAAAAACCAAAAACAAAAACCAAAACAGCTCCGACCCAGTCATACCACTCCTGGGCATACATCTAAAAGATTCCTCACCAAACCATAAGGACATCTCAACTATGTTCACAGCAGCTTTATTTGTAATAGGTAGAAACTGGAAACAACCCAGATGTCCCTCAACCAAAGAATGAATTAAAAAAAAATTGTGGTACATCTACACAATAGAATACTACTCAGCCATCAGAAACAAGGAAATCATGCAATTTGCTGCCAAATGAATGGAACCAGAAAAGCTCATCCCGAGGGAGCTAACCCAGACCCAGAAAGATGCACATGGCATCTATTCACTTATAACTGGATTTTAGCTATACAGTACAGAATAACTATCCAACAGGCCAAAAGGAACAGGAACATGGACTTTGTTACCTGTTAGTGGGATACTTTGCCCTATGGAGCTGCCATGTAGGCCCCCAGTACAAGAATCTCTTAGCCCTCATATGACTGATGAACTGACAGGGGGGCTGATATGTGGGGGCACCCCACATCGGAGGAGTAGGATAGGTGGGAGAGGGGGGAGTTGGTGGGAGGGTGGAACCGGGAGGGGTAGAGGGAGCGGACTGTGATGGAGATATGACTTGAAGTAAAACCAAAACAAAAACCCAAAAACATGGCTTGGAAGCTGGGGATCTTGGCTGCTGCTGGGAGGAGGGGGAGGAAACAGAAAACTTTGAGCTTTGAGCTTTCTGAGTTAGAGGTCAGGAGAGGCTGGGAGCCTTGGAAAACTGAAAACAGGTGATGGGGGTGGGGATGGGGAGACAGTGAGAAAGTTCCAGGTGTCCAGGGAAGCAGGATTAGGAATTTGGCCAATGTCCAAAAGGCAGATATAAAAGACAAAGTTACAGTTTCTGGGTTAAAACTCAGAAAGCAGGCAGGCTTAGTAATTATTTGCATCCAGGAGTAGGCTTCTCTGGTGTAAAGTACAGATCATGTGAGGGTGCAGTTACTCCTTCCATCTTGTCTCTTCAGCAGTGTGGTGTGTATTTTCACTTTTGCCTTCAGGCTGTTCTCCTGAGGTTGTAAATTAGGTTTAATTAGCATTTTCTCCTTGTCACAGGAGGTCTTGGATGGCTTGGCTGTCTTCATCAAAGGGTGCTTATCACAGAGAAGCCAAGTGAAAAGCGTTACTGATGGTTAAGGTAATTCAAATTCAAAGGAAGGGCAATTTTGATACTTCCTTCTTTCATTACTGATTACTGTTCCATTTGTTAATTAATGATATACTAGGAACAGAGGAGGTGGGATCCAAAGCCCATTGTATTATAAAGGAGGGGTCCATCATGAGAATCTTCAAGCCTACTAATTGCTAATTACCTACCTAATGCTATTTATCCACAGTGTGGAAAGAATTAAAAACTTTCTAATTCTGTTCTAGTATATTGACTATCTGGAAGGTTCCACATGTTTTTTGAGTAAAAGTTGTTTTGTTGAGTTAACTAGGAAACAGAGAAGTAAGGTAGAGCCCTGGTGTTACAGCCGTCCTGACTTCTTGATGTATCTTGCCTCTTTCTTAGAGGGGGACCCCCACTTTCCGGGATACATAAATCTGATTTTAGAAACAATGCTCCCTAAACTGACTGATTCTTCAAAGTCAAAGTTCTTTCATATTCCGAGCTGAGGTGTCTTTATGGGGATGAGGTTGCCTCTGAGACGGAATCAAGACAGGCTTTGTCCCCATCACTAACAGGTGAGCAAAGATGAAGAGTTAGGATGAATGGATGCGGCTTGTGAGTCAGGCTAATTAGGAGCAGCTGTCTCCGGAAGGAAACGTGCTCATAAGAAGGGAAGACATTTCTTGGGTTCAAGCTTTCTAAATCCAGGGGTTGGACTCCCTTATCCAGCTCCAGCCCTTCCAAGGTTGAGAGCACAGTCATACTCAAGCTCATGCAAACTCTAAGTCTTAGACAACAGATTCTCTAGTGTTTCATCTCTGTAAATATTCTGGACTGCCATTATTAAAAGTAAGTTTTGGGGTCACAAAGACCGGTTCAAAGTCAAGGACAGCGTGAGGGACATTGGTAGATTAGAAAAGCAAAATGTGGGTTTTCTGTGTATGCAGCTTCCTGTTCCCAGAAAACACTGAGAAGAGAAATGGAAGGAAGGCATGGGGTGGGTATCTAAACAGGAGGAGGGCATCAGGTGGGTATCTAAAGGGGAGGACTCAGGGTTTATCTAAAATATCCAAGCCAGCTACCATTTAACAGACTTCCAGCCTTAGGCCTCTCTCATCCTGAGTGTTTAAAGCTTACTTTCCCTGTCTCAGAGGCTTGCTCGTCTGCTCTTTCTAGATGTTTAATTCTTTGTCCATGAAGGATCCTATAATGAGGAATTCCTCCATGGGAAGAAGGAAGAGGAGAGCAGAGAGAGCCAGAATGCATTGTGTGTGTATCCTCAATCAAAGGAGAGATAGACACAGACTTGATGGACTCTCAAACTGCAGGGTGGGCTAGGGAAGGTTTTGTAAAGCTTCATCAGTATTCTTAAGCCTAAAGTCAGGGGCCAAATATGTATAAACTGGACATTGGGAAGGTATACTGGGCCAATTTACTCTCATAAATGTGGCATATTTATATCTGTTGTTTTGTATAATACTTACTGTTATAAGAGAAGGAACCATCTGTTGGACTGAAAGGGGAAACTTCTGGGGGGAAGAGGGTGGAAGGGTGGGATAGGAAGGGGGAATAGGGAGGGGTTTGTAACTGAGATGTAACTTGAAGAAAAAAAATAAAGTATTTAAAAAAAAAAAGAAAAAAAAAAAGAAATCCTTGTCAGCAAGAAGCTTGGGGGAGCCTTGGCCTTGGTACAAATGCAAACATGAACTTCAGAGAATGACAGCTCTTAGTCCAATGACTCCTGTAAGTGAATGGCCATTGGACACATTACCATGGCAGTCACTTTCTTAGACTCAGAAGGGTGGATGACACCTTGATCAAGCCAGACCTTTTCTTGATCTCCCTTTATGTTCTATCTTTATTTTAACTCTGAGTTCATTACTGTCCCTTCCAGCCATCTGGCCTGCTTGGATTTCACTAAAAGAAAGTTGACATCAGGGAAGGGAACCACAGTCCTTCTGTTCCAGAAACTCTTTGGTCGCTAATGCGAATGGACAGACCCCTTCCAAGAGGCCTACTCATCAGAGCAGGCACTGCTTGGAGAAATAGAGCAAAGCCCCTGAGTTCTTCCTTTCGGGTTCTCTGGGACAAAGTCTGCAGAAGTAATAGAGGTTCTTGAAGGATGTCTCCAGTGGCCATTTGAGTGCCTGGAGAGAATATCCAGCTGCTTTTTGTGCCTGTTGGAAGGAACATCATCTCTCAAAGTCCCCAGCTGCATAGCTCACAGTCTATTAGAAGCAGACTGAAAACAGTAACAAAGTTAGCACATAACCAAATGTGCAGATAAAATTGTAGAAAAAAATCCTCTCCAAAGAGCATTTTATTTCACACTATCAAAATGTCAACTTGAAAATGAAAATTGTGAATAAGTAACATAGACATGTCAATCTGTATGAATTATCAGAAGATTCATAGCAAGACTGAGGTTTTATTAGAAAAGTTAAAGGAATTATACAGGTGAACCAAATAGAAAAGCCATTTTGTCTCTAAGCATTGTTGCTAAAGAATAAAAAGTGAGTACATTAAAAGAAAGAGGTTAATCAAATTTGGTGATAATTTTCTATCCACATCCCCAATGTGTGTCAGATATTTTTTGAGAGAGTTTACATGGTCTTAAAAAGCACATCTAAATTAAACTTTTTTTGCAGAAAATAGAAAAAAACCATTAAAATAAATGTCATGGAAATATGAAAGCAGAAGTTGAGTTATTATATTTGAAGAGACTAAAACTATCTATACAAACCATCTACATCAGGAGATCTGGCAACCATGCCTGAGCATGATCTTTGCCCAAGACACATTCTTACACAGATCTTCCATTCACACATGGGCTCATGTCTGCTGGCCACCCATGCTCCCTGAAGGAAACTTATAGCACTGGATTGCATCAGCGAGGCGTGATGGATGAGTGGGAGACATCACCAGGCAGGGAGTATTCTGCATTTGGCTTGGTGAGACTCAGATGTGAAGGAAAGAGGAGCTGCAGATTTGGAAACTATGTTGGAAGGAGCTAAAATTTATTTTTAATCTTGGTAAGTTCCAGGAAAGAAATAAAACCTTCAAATATAATGGTGAGATGATTGGACTAATTTGTAAGGTAATTTATCAAAATGGGGACTGGGAGTTCAGATCTTCAGGCCTGGGGAGGTGTGTGGGCAGGACTGCATCTTAACTTCCCCACTTGGGAGTTCTAGAGCCTTAGACTCTGAGTCTACAAAGGCAGCTGGAAGGACAGAGTTCAATCTCCTCTCCTCTGTTCACTGCTTGTAGGCCAGTTAGTTTTCAACATTGGAATGAAAGTTGAGGGCTAAATAGAACTGAAAATGATTCAACATAGAACAAAACTGTAATTAAAGTTGTTAAAACCTAACAGCACCACTGAGAACTTATGCCAACAAGCTTCAGAGAGATCTGTCAATGTTTTCTGTGCTAACAATTAAACTGCACTTAGAATTGGGAGCTCTATTGGGGAGACTTTTCCAAAGATTTGCTTTCAACTACACACTAATGTGTACTGACATTGTTGACTGCTTTTGAGACACCTTCTCTCTATTTACAAGAATTCTGATTAGACTATGCGAGATCCCTACAATGTGCTCTGATCATGATGTGCTCTCATCGAAGTGAATACTATTCTGAATTGGTAAGTACAGTAATGCTTATTCAGTAAAAGTCAAGTAGGCAGAAGCTGAACTTTGGGTGGGAAAGTTTAGGGCTTTACTGAAGCCCTGACTAGAACAGTTGGTGAGTCAGGTTTATCTTAGCTAGCCGTTTTGAAGTTGTTCTGGATGTTGATTTTTGAGGAAACAGCTATTGAGGCAATCTGAGAGCCTGGATTATCTGTGCTACTTGTCTTATCTTCTTTGATGTCTGGTCCATTTTCTTCAGAGATTTCAGTTGTCCAGTTGGCCCTGGACTCCTTATTTGGATGCTTTTAATCTCCTGGAAAGATAAGAACAGAAGAAACCTACCCTAATCCTCACTCTTTTTTGTTACTTTTTTGGCAGGTAATATCCTTCCTAGAGCAAACTGGGTTTTTGACAATATAAAAAGCATTATGTTTCAATTGAGATTAAAAACATTCTTTTGAAATTTAGAACTAAAAGATATACCTTTAAGTGTATATATTTTGAGATCACAAAGGACATTCACTTTGAATTCCAGCTTGCCTTTTGCAAGTGGCTTTTAAACTTAAATCATTGTAAATCCTATGTGACTGCCTCTGCCTCCCAAGTGTAGTTATCAAAGGCATGTGCCTTCCAATTGTTGGGATTACAAATGTGAGCCACAATCCCTGGATCTATATTTTCTCTATTTGGAGCTTGCTTTGTGTCAGGCTGGCCTTGTACTCAGAGATCTGCTTGCTTCCATCTCCAGTGTGTTGGGATTAAAAGCGTGAACCATCACCACACTGTGCATTGATAGCCTAGCTCTGCCAAGACAGGGTGGGAAAATCCTTCATAATTCCTGCTTTATAATTAATGTCTGTCAGAGATTCTGGGCCAAAAGACTGAGGATAGATGCTCCGGTGTTACAGAGAGAAATTGGGGACTGTCCAGGCAGCCAGTTGTCTTTCATTTAATTTTGCAAGCTGCTTGCTCTGCACTTCCTGTTTGTGCACATATATTTATCCTTCTCAGGTCTCTGATGTGGTTGAAGACTAGATAGTTACAGTGTCACTGTTAAGTTTTAAGTTGTTTAGGAATTAAAAGGATGTTCTAGGTCTAAGAAGATGTTTTTTTAAAGGATGGAAAGTGAGTTAGGTATAGAACTTTAAACTCATCAAGGTAGATAGATAATAGAATATTATTATTAGTTGCCAAATACATATGGACTGGACATTAGGAATGTATGTTATACTGTATAATTTTCATAATTGTTACCTAATTGTTCTTATTGATTTTATTGTATTTATTGTTATAAGAAAAAAAATCCTTTTATTGGACTAAAGGGAGAGATGTTGGAGGAAAAAGATACACCTTAAATTTAAAAAAAGAGGAAAGGAGGGAGAGGGTAAGAGTGCAGGAGGGTGGGATTGGGAGGGGAAGACAGAGGGGGCTGTGATTGAAATGTAACTTGAAGAAGTAAATAAATGTTGAAAAAAAGTCAAGCAGGCTATTTCATAAGTCTTTTTACAATTAAAATAAATTGTAGACTGTGTAACATATTCAAAATCTTGTATGGTTAGTTAAAATGGTGAATTTCAGATTGTGCCTTTATTGACTTGAATTTCATATGGAAAATGATTTAGACCTCACTGATTATATTAGAAAATATAGAATGGAAACTGGAAACATCCAGATGTCCCTCAACTGAAGAATGGATTAAAAAACTGTGGTATATCTACACAATGGAATACTACTACTCAGCTATCAGAAACAAGGAAATTATGCAATTTGCAGCCAAATGGATGGAACTAGAGAAGCTCATCCTGAGTGAGCTAACCCAGACTCTCAGAAGGATGCACAGGGCATCTATTCACTTATAGTTGGATTTTAGCCATATAGTACAGGATATCTATACTACAACCAGTGCACCAAAGGGAAAATGGACATTGACTTTTTTTTCTTTTTTTTTTGTTGTTGTTTGTTTTTGTTGGTTTTTTGTTTGTTGGTCTGTTTTTTAGTTTTCCCTCCCTATCAATGAGACACTTTGCCCTAGTGGTGCTGCCTTGTAGGCCTCCAGTGTATGAAAAGGCTCTTGGCCCTCATATGACTTCTGAACTGGAGCGAGGGACTGTTATGTAGGGACACTTCACTCCAGAGGAGCAAGATGGAAGGGTTAGGGGGTAGAGGATGGGAGGACAGGACTGGGAAGGGGGGAAAGAGGACAATATGATGGAGATGTAACCTGAAGCAACAAATAAATAAATTTATTAATAAAAAAGAAAAGTATTACAAAAGACTCACAAATAGCTTAAGATATGCAAAAGAGGTGAGAGATTGCTTGTATATGTGGGCAAGTGAGGCCCTCATTAGAGATGAGGGAGGGAACTCCAGAAGAAAGCTGGGAGAAATTGTATGTGTGTGGTAGAAATCTCAGAGTGTGGATACTGTGATGGTGATGCTGGCTCACTTGATACAATTCTTGCTATGTGAACATATGGATCCAAGTTTTGTCCCCAGCACACCCACGTTAACTTCCAGACACACACACACACACACACACACACACACACACACACACACACACAAACACACACACACGCCCATCAGAGTGTGTATAATAATGGACGTTAGTCAAGTGTGGCAGAGTAAGGAGATACACTCCATGGAGCATAGTTAAAAGCTATTGAATGCTTTTGTGCAAGTAAATTATGAAATCAGAATGGGTATCAGAGAGAATATGTGGTCAAATTAATTAGGAGTGGAGGTTATTCTGAGGGCAAAGAGACCTGTGAGAGGTCTTTTCATTATCACAGGTAGGTCTGAACAGGAAGGAGGAAATGCTAACAGGTAAATTATTTAGAGAGATTGTAGGATGCTAAGAATTTGTGGGACTTAGCTACAATTGGATGTGAAAGGTGAGACAAACAAATGAGAGATGACCAAACCATAAACCTTGAGTGCTGAAGAGATGGAATGGAGACGTCTAGAGAAGAAGCAGTGAGGAAGAGGACAAATACCGAGCATGAAAGGGAGAGGGGCAGGTGGAAAGCTTCAGGACACAGCTGGCAATAGAGGGTGAAACCCAAGAGAGCTTGGCTTGGATTTCAGATGTGGAGGTCATAGAAGTGTCCACTGAAGACAGGGGAAGAATATATTGTTCAGAGGAATGAGACAGCTGAGAAATGGTGGTCATAAAATCTACACCTCAGAAGAGAAAAATTACCAGAGATGTGTGAAGAGACACAGAACAGTTTCTCACTGGACACCCAGGGAAAAGAAATCAAAAGATCAAGAGGTGAGACCAGGAATGGAACAAAAGAGCATCAAAGCTTCGTCTATTTATGACTAAAGGCCCTGGAATTCTTATTTGAAAGACTTGTCAGCCCAGACTCTTTTTTGTATCACCATGTATTAGCTGCACTAATGGCTGGTACTGATGGAGTCCAGTGCTGTTTTCATGCATGCACATAGCATGCCCAAATCATACCCAAGTGTCCCATCCTTCCCACCCTATTAATCACTGCTCTACTTCAGGCCAACATTGTATTTTAATTTTTTAGGAACAACTTAGGAGAGAACATGCAGTACTGATCTTTTTGTATCTGGCTTATTTCAGTTGGTAGAGGTCTTCCAATCCTGTCAGTTTGGTTGCAAATGATATTTCATTATTATTTGTGGTCAAATAGTATTCAATTGTGTATATCTGCCACATTATCTTTATGCAAAAATTTGGTATCTATGGTGAATACTACTGTATTGAACATAGGCAAGGAGGCATCTTTTTGGCATGCTGGATTCATTTACTTTGCGTACTGCATGCTGTTCTTTGTAATTTGAAATGTAAATTATGCTAATTTACATTTCCACCAACAGTAAGCAACAGCTCCCTGCCAGCGCTGTGAGGTGGATTGAAATTACTTTTATTGTTTATTTTTGTTATCATTTAGGTAAGCATACAAAGCAATGGGTTTCATCATGTCATTTTCATACATATATGTCATTGTACTTTGTCCTGATTTGTTCTATATTTCTACTTGCTCCCTCCCCTTTTTCAGTTGGTTCCCTTTCTTCTTTCAACTTTTTTGTCATGTGTTTAATTATCACATCAATTTACCAGCTCCTTTAAAATCTCCTCCATCCTTTTCTAGATACTCTTTCTAGTTTTCACACACACACACACACACACACACACACACACACACACACACACACACATACATTTTTAATCTTTAAGTAAGAGAAAATGTGTTATTCATCTTTTTGCCTCTGGCTTATTTCATTTAAAAATAATTTCCATTTACATCTATTTACTTGCAAATATCATGTTTTGATTTTTATGGTTACACAATTCCAATGCATATAATATATTATATTAATATAAACATAAAACATTTCATCCATTCATGTATTCATGGGAATCTAAGCTGATTCCATTTTCTGGCCATTTTGAATAGTGCAGAAAGAAACATGGATGTGCAGGTATGTTTGTGGCATATGGACTTAGACCCCTATAGGTATATACTTGTATTGGCTGGTTTTCTGTGTCAACTTGACACAAGTTAGAATCATTAGAGAGGAAGGAGCCTCAGTTGAGGAAATGCCTCCATGAGATCCAGCTGTAAGGCATTTCTCAGTTAGTGATCAATGGGGGCTGGCTCAGCCCATGAAGAGGGGTGCTATCCCTGGGCTAGTGGTCCTGGGTTCTGTAAGAAAGCAGGCTGAGCAAGCCATGAGAAGTAAGCCTGTAAGCAGGACCCCTCCTTGGCCTCTGAATCAGCTTCTGTCTCCAGGTTCCTGACCTGCTTGAGTTCCTGTCCTGACTTCCTCCAGTGATGGACTATGATCTGGAAGTGTAAGCTGGATAAAGCCTTTCCTCCTCAACTTAGTTTTAGGTCATGATGTTTCATTCCAGCAATAGAAACCCTAACTAAGACAATACTCAGGAGTGGTATAATTGGGTCATATGGTGGCTCCATTTTCACTATTCCAAGAACCCTCCATATTGATTTCCATACTAGGTATGTGTTTCCACTCTTGTAGTAATGGATAAACCTCTCTTTGCCAGCATTTATTTTCATTTGTTTTACTGATCATGACCATTCTGATTTAAGTGAGATAGAACCTCAATATTGTTTTAATTTGTACTTTTGTGTGGCTAGAGATGTGGAACAGCTTTTCAGATATCTGTTAGGCATTTGTATTTCTTTTTTTGAGAAATGCTTGCTCAGTTCACTAGTCCATTTATTGATTTGATGATCTGATTTTTTTTGATGTTTAGTTTTTTTTTTTCCATTTTAAGTATACTGAATATTGGTCTCCTGCTGGTGTATAGTTGGAAGACTTTATTTTTCCTTTTTTATAGGCTGTTTTTTTTCACTCATGATTATTGCCTTTGCTACAAACAGGCTTTTAATTTCTTTTTTTAAAAATAAATTTATTTATTGCTTCAGGTTACATCTCCATCATATTGTTCTCTTTCTAACCCTTCCCAGTCCCACCCTCCCATCCTCTACCCCTATCCCTTCCATCCCACTCCTCTGGAGTGAAGTGTCCCTACATGACAGTCCCCCGCCCCAGTTCAGCAGACATATGAGAGCCAAGAGCCTCCTCATACCCTGGGCACCTACAAGGCAGTACCACCAGGGAAAAGTGTCTCATTACAAGCTTTTAATTTCAATCCTATTTGTGAATTCTTGTTTTCCTCTTTGTTTGGAATCCATGGCAGAAAACCTGGCCTGTTCATGTATCTTGAAATGTCTTCCTATACTTTTTGCTGGCAGTTACAAATGTTATGCCTTAATTCAGGTTTCTGATCCACTTAAATTGATTTTCATGTAGACTGAGAGATGTGAGTGTAGTTTTATCCTTCTGCACATGGGAACTCAGTTTTCTCAGCACCATTTGTAAACAGGTTATCTTTTCTGTAGTGTATGTTTTTGATAGCTTTGCCAAAGATAAGGTGGTGATAGCTGTGTGTGTTTATTTCTGGGTGCTCTGTCCTATTTAATTTTCTCTATGGGTCCGCTCTTATGCTGGTAACATGCTGTTTATGTTACTGAAGCCCTGCCATAGAATTAAAGGTTGACGACTGTGATAC
>CAJQZJ010033710.1:1393252-1408935 GCA_907164525.1 Lophiomys imhausi
ATGGTTCTTTCTCTTATAACAATAAATATAATACAAAACAACAGAAATAAATAGGCCACAATTATGAGAGTTATATGGCTTGGCATACATTCTCAATGTCCAGTCCATATGTATTTGGTACCTGACTTTAACATTCTACTATCTAACCATCTCCATGAGTTTAATGTTCTATATCTAACTCAGCTTTCATACTAACTTGCATCACAATTTTAAAAACATCTTCTTAGATCCAGAACACCCCCTTGATCCCTAAACAACTCAAAATTTAACTATGAGACTCTAGCTAGCTATTCTTCAACCACCTCAGAGACCTGAGAGGGATAAATATATCTGATTATATAGGAAATGCAGGGACCACAGCTTTCAAAACTAAGAAATGACATACCAGTGACTGCCTAGACAGTTCCCATTTTCCCTCCATATATTACAGCATCAATCTTCAGCCATTTGGCCCTGTTTCTCTGACAGACATTGATTGCAGAGCAGGAATTATGAAGGACTTGCCTACCCTGTCCTGGCAGAGCTAGGCTGTCGACTTACTTGCTTCCAAGTTTTGTCCTTTTTGGACAGCATTCTATCTACAGTTGAAGCAAGGGGTTTTTTCATGCCAAGAGATAGGCTTGCCACTAATTCAACCATCTCCCACTGCACATGTCTTTGATCCCAATACTTAGAATGCAGAGACAGGCCCATAGGATTTGGAAGGATTTAAGTTTAAAAGCTATTTACAAAAGGCATGCTGAAATTCAAATAAATTGTCCTTTGAGATCTCAAAATATATACACTAAAGTTTGTTTAGCTCCAAAATATCAAAATAATTTCTTCTTTAATCCGAATTCAAAGATAATACTTTATATATTGTCAAAAAAACAAATTTACTCCAGGAAAAATATTACCTGACCTCCCCCCCCAAAAAAAAGGTAGTGTCCCAGAGTTAGGATTAGGGCAGGGCACTGTTCTTATCTTTCCAGGAGATTTAAAGCATCCATCCAAAGAATCCAGGGACAACTGGACAATAGAAACCTCAGAAGAAAACAGATCAGACACCAAAGAAGACAAGTAGCTCAGACGATCCAGCCTTGCAGACTTCCTTAATAGCTGTTTCCTCAAAAGTCTATAACCACAACAACTCAAAATTGCTAAGATTGTTCAGCTCCACAGAGTGCTCCAGCCAGAACTTCAGTAAAGCCCTGAAGTTCAGCTTCTGTCTACAAACTTCTTAGGACATTTAAATAACTGAGCACAAAAGGACTGAACATCAAATGATTCTATTAACATTTTTAACCATTTTTCCATTCTCATTTGGGCCCCAAACAGGTTTACTATGTCCCAAATCAGCAGGAAGTCATTTTAAGAGAGCTCCGTCCCATCCCCAGAAGGTGTGGGGGGTGTCCCCCCCCCTTTGGTCATTTGATGGATAATAGAAAATCTTGTTATTTAGTGGAAGAGACTACAAGCTGTTAAATGGTCTTGTTAAATACGTTTTGGAGGTTAGACCCAGGGACTTCTCTCTTTTTCTTTTCTGTGTCCTTCTTTCTCTCCTATGTAGGAGTGAACAGATTTGAGAAAAAATGGGACATAGACATAATATAGGAAAGATCAAGAAAAAAAGACAGAGAATGCAAAGCTTAATTAGCAGAATATATTTACCAGTAAGAAATAATTAAATATGCATTAATCAATTAAAATAAATTCAGCTTATTCTGCTATTTAAAAAAAAAAGAAAAAAAGACAGATTATTGAGTATGCCTTATACCTTTGTATATTGATACAAAATTAATATTATATAGTGCTAAATTGGTATAGAGCTTTGTATATTAATACAAAATTAAGATTGTATTGGGCTATATCGGTATTGATCCTTGTATATTGATACAAAATTAAGATTATATTTGGCCACAATGGTATTAACCCTTGTATATTGATGTAAAATTAAGATTGAATTGGGCTACCTAGGTATTGATCTTTGTATATTGATACAAATTAAGGGTAATGCTTTTTAAAGGTATTGTACCTAGTAATGCTTAAAAATGAAATGTGAAGTTTTGGCCTTTTGCTACCAACTGTCATAAACTGTTTAGGATAATTCAGAAATGCAAACAAATAGTCATGCAAGCTTCTCATTTTGTCAGGTACTATGACAGTCTATTACAGTTATTTTCTAACCTAACCAGAAATCAAGTTGCTAAAAGACAAGCAACATTTGCTTATCTAAATATCAGAGATAGATAGGGCATCTTCAAAAACCTCAAGAGATCTGCAGAATATGGCATTCAAAGATGTTTTCTTAACTTAAGGTTTTTTGATATTGAGACATGTCAGCTCCTGTTCTATTCCAAGTAGAGGAATTTCCTTTTTGTTTTCTAAACTCAGTTAAAATGTTTTATTCAAGGCATTTTTTTATTTTTGATATCTTAATGAATAACAGTGTCCCTTTCTCACATTTTTCTTTTAATTTAATGTTATTTATTTTGCATTTGATGTGTTAGTGTGGCTATACTTACTTCACTTTGTTCTTGATGATACTACAGCATCCTGTTTCCTACTGATACGTATTGCTGCTGTGTTTTTTCCAAATACTTTCTGGGGAGAAAGTGTCACTCAGGCACACTTGTTTCATTCCTTTTCTCTTGTTTCATGTTCTTATTTGTAACAGAATATTTTATTTATCACACTTACATTTATTAATATTTAACAATCACCTATAAAATACCTAAATCCTATAATCTAAACCTAATTCTAAAATCTATAATCTATCTAAGAACATTTTAATACCTAAAACACTCTAATACGTATAAAAACCAAACACTTAACACTATTTTGAGTTTCTTAAAAAGGATATTAATACTCTTTTTGTAGGTCTGTACAGGATGGCTTGTTTATAACTTTCAGTTTCAAAGTCTTTTGAGCACTGCCAATTCGCAAGGCCAGTCTATCCGTATCATGAAGCCATTGTCAGTCCTCAAAGTCAACTTATTCTGACCGCCGATGATGGCATTCTTTTCAATCGGCCAAGAACTGCCTCCATGGTCTCCCTAAGCATTTCTATCCTGAGTCTCTTGCTCACCTATCTGGTGCTCTGGAGCTCCAAAGTAGATGTTTCCAAAGGACTCTCTCTGCCTTAGTGAATCTGTGGCAGGTTTTTGCGTTGGATTGCAGTGGTCCAAACTCTGCCAATGGCATACCTTGCTATGCTTCCCCAGGGTACACTTCCAGCAGGTGAGGGCAGGGGAGCGAGGAGGAGCAGGAGGGGCCGGAGGTCTGTGGACCCCCAACTTAAATCTTGTTGCATGCCGTGATGATCTCAGAGTGATTTTCAGTAGTGTTTTTTCATGGGCTTTCCCAAGATACGCCCGTACAATAGTGCATCAATGTCGGTAGTAAATCTTTCGAGATTCTCATTGTTCTCATGACTAATGACGTCATCTGCACGGCTTGTGAGGTTTCTTAGCAACGCTTTTTAAGGGTGTATCATCCAATCATAATTGGCTTCACCCATATCTTTCATGTGAAGGAACGCCAAGCTTTTGCTAATTCAAAATCCCTATGCTGTTAGATTCTAAGTCTATTAATTTCACTAACCCTATCACACTTATTTCCATTTTTCTTATTTTTTAACATTTATTTATTACTTCAAGTTCATCTCCAGTACCACCCCTTCCCTCTACTCCTCCTGGTCCCATCCTGCCACCCTCTACTCCTTCTCCCACCCATCCCATCCCTCCAGTGTGGGGGTGCCTTCATGTATCAGCCCCCCTCAGTTCATTAGTCACATGAGGTCTAAGAGCTTCCTCTTGCACAGGGAGCATACATGGCAGTTCCACTAGGGTGGAGTGTCCCACTAATAGGTAACCAAGTCCATGTTCCTGTTCTTTTGGGTCTATTGATTGTTGATGGTTATCCTTTACTATATGGCTAAAATCCAGTTATAAGTGAATATATGCCATGTATATCTTTCTGAGTCTGAGTTAGCTCACTCATGATGAGGTTTTCTAGTTAATTCATTTGGCAGAAAATTGCATGATTTCTTTGTTTCTGATAACTGAGTAATATGCCATTGTGTAAGTGTACCACAGTTTTTTTTTTTTTAAATCCATTCCTCTGTTGAAGGACATCTGGGTTGTTTCCAGTTTGTAGCTATTACAAATAAAGCTGCTATGAACATGGTTGAAGAGATGTCTTTGTGGCTTGGTGAGGAATCTTTTGGATGTATGCCCAGGAGTAGGGTGGCTGGGTCTTGTGGAGAGCTATTCCAAGTTTTCTAAGATATCACCAGACTGATTTCCATAGTGGTTATACAAGTTTGTACTTCCCCCAGAAATGGGGGACTATTCCCCTTTCTCCATAACCTCACCAGCATGTGCTGTCTTTTGAGTTTTTGATTTTAGTCATTCTGACAGGTGTGAGATGAAATCTCAGAGTTGTCTTGAGTTGCATTTCTCTGATAATTAAGGATGTTGAACATTTTTCTTCAAGTGTCTCTAGGCCATTAGAGATTCATCTTTTGTGAATTCTTGGTTTAGCTCTGTACCCCATTTTTTGATTGGGTTATTTGATTTCTTGGTGTTTCATTTCTTGAGTTCTTTATAAATTTTAGATATTAGCTCTCTGTCAGAGATGGGATTGATTAAGATCTTTCCCCAATATGTAGGCTGCTGTTTTGTTTTAATTACAGTGTCCTTTGCCTTACAGTAGGTTTTAAGTTTCACAAGGTCCCACTTATTGATTGTTGGTCTTAGGGCCTGAGTTATTGGTGCTCTGTTCAGGAAGTTGTCGCCTGTGCCAATGAGTTCAAGGTTTTTCCCCACTTTCTCTTCCATTAGATTTAGTGTGTCTGGTTTTATGTTAAGGTCTTTGATCTCCTTGGACTTAAGTTTTGTGCAAGGTGATAATTATGGGTCAATTTGCATTCTTCTGCATGTTGACATCCTGTTAGACCAGTACCATTTGTTGAAGATGCTTTCCTTTTTCCATTGTGCAGTTTTGGCTCCTTTGTCAAAAATTAAGTGACCATAGGTATGTGGGTTTATTTCAGGGTTTTTGATTTGATTCCATTGGTCAACTTGTGTGGTTCTATACCAGTATCAATCTGTTTTTATTACTATTGTTCTGTAGTAGAGCTTGAAATCAGGGATGATGATACATTCAGAAGTTTTTTTCTGTGCAGGACTGATTTAGCTATTCTGGGTTTTTTGTTTTTCCATAGGAAGTTCAGAATTGTTCTTTCAAGGTCTGTAAAGAATTGTGTTGGAATTTTGATGGGAATTGCATTGAAGCTGTAAATTGCTTTTGGTAGGATGGTCATTTTAAAAAAATATATTTATTTATTGCTTCAGGTTACATCTCCATCATAGTGTCCTCTTTCCACCCCTCCCAGTTCCGTCCTCCCACCCTCTACCCCCTAACCCTTCCATCCCACTCCTCTGGAGTGGAGTGTACATACATAACAGTCCCCTGCCCCAGTTCAGCAGTCATATGAGGGACAACAGCCTCCTCATACACTGGGGGCCTACAAGGCAGGTCATTTTTATTATGTTGATCCTACCTATCCATGAACATGGGTGATCTTTCCATCTTCTGATATCCTCTTCAATTTCTTTCTTCAAAGACTTGAAGTTCTTGTTGTACAGGTCTTTCACTTGCTTAATTAGAGTTACCCCCAGGGATTTTTATATTATTTGTGGCCATTGTGAAGGATATTGTTTCTCTAATCCCTTTATCCTTTGTGTAAATAAGGGATACTGATTTTTTTTGAGTTTATTTTGTATCTAGCCATGCTGCTGAAAGAGTCTATCAGTTGTAGAAGTTCTCTGGTGGTCACTTATGTATAACTATCATATCGTCTGTGACTAGGGATAATTTGAGTTCTTCATTTCCAATTTGTATTCCCTTGATCTCCTTTAATGGTCTTATTGCTCTAGATAGAATGGGGAGAGTGGGGATCCCTGCCTTGTCCCGATTTTAGGAGAAATTCTTTAAGTTTCTTTCCATTTAGTTTGATGTTGTCTACTGGCTTGCTATATATTGCCTTTATTATTTCTAGGTATGGTCCTTGTATGCCAGTTCTCTCCAGGACTTTTAACATGAAGGGGCATTGGATTTTGTCAAATGCTTTTTCAGCATCTAATGAGATGATCATGTGGTTTTTTTCTTTCAGCTTGTTTATATGGTGGATTGTGTTGATGGATTTTTGTATGTTGAAGTACCCCTGCATTCCTGGGATGAAGTCTACTTGAGCATGATGTATGATAGTTTTGATATGTTCTTGGATTTGGTTGGCAAGTATTTTATTAAGTATTTTTGCATCTATGTTCATGAGGAAAATTGGTCTGAAGTTCTTTTTCTTTGTTGGGTCTTTGTGTGGTTTAGATATCAGGGTGACTGTGGCCTCGTAGAATGAGTTTGGCAGTCTTCCTTCTGTTTCTATTTTGTGGAAGAGTTTAAAGAATATTGGTATTAGCTCTTCCTTGACGGTCTGGCAGAATTCTGTGCTGAAACCATCTGCCCTGGGCTTTTTTTGGTTGGGAGACTTTCAATGACTGATTCTATTTCCTTAAGGCTTATAGGACTGTTTAATTTGTTAACCTTATCTTGATTTAACATTGGTATGTGGAATATATCAGAAAAATTGTCCATTTCATTTAGGTTTTCAAATTTTGTGGAGTACAGGTTTTTGAAGTAGGACCTAAAGATTCTTTGGATTTCCTCAATGTCCTTTGTTATTTCTCCCTTTTCATTTCTGATTTTACTGATTTAGCTGTTTTCCCTCTGCCTTTTAGTTAGTTTGGCTAAGGGTTTGTCTATTTTGTTGATTTTCTCAAAGAACTAACTCTTGGTTTCATTGATTTTTCTATTCATTTTGTTTCTAAGTTGTTGGTTTCAGCCCTGAGTTTCATGAATTTCTGCTGTCTGCTCCTCTTGGGAGTGTTTGCTTCTTTCTTTTCTAGCACTTCCAGTTCTGCTGTTAAGCTGCTAATATGAGCTATCACAATTTTATTTTTGAAGGCACTTAGTGCTATGAACTTTCCTTGTACTACTTTCATTGTGTTCCATAGGTTTGGGTATGGTATGCCTTCATTTCATTGAATTTTAGGAAGTCTGTGATTTCCTTCTTTATTTCTTCCCTGTCTCAGTAGTCATTGAGTATAGAGTTGTTCAGTTTCCATGAATGTGTAGGCTTTTTGTTATTTCTGTTGTTGAAGTGCAGCTTTAATCCATGGTGGTCTGATAAGATACAAGGGGTTATTCCAATTTTCTTGTATCTGTTGAGGCTTGTTTTGTGACCAACTATATGGTCAATTTTGTAGAAGGTTCCATGAGGTGTTGAGAAGAAGGTATATTCTTTTGAGTTTGGTTGAAATTTTCTATAGATATTTGTTATGTCCATTTGATTCACAACTTTCACTAATCTCATTGCTTCTGTCTTGATGACCTGTCATTGGTGTGAGTAGGGTATTGAAGTCTCCCACTATTAGTGTGTGAGGATCAATGTGTGGTTTAAATTTTAGTACTGCCTCTTTTACAAATGATATTCATTATTGAGATGTCATCTTGATGAATTTTTCCTTTGACAATTATGTAGTGTCCTTCCTTATATTTTTTGAATAATTTTGGTTGAAAGTCTATTTTATTGGATATTAGGATGGCTACCCCAGATTGCTTTCTGGGGCCATTTGCTTGGAAAACCTTTTCCCCACCCTTTCTCTGAGGTAAAGTCTATCTTTGCTGGTGACATGTATTTCTTGTATGCAGCAAAATGATGGGTCTTGTTTACATGTCCATTCTGTAAGCCTGTGACTTTTTATTGGGGAGTTGGATCCATTGATGTTGAGAGATATTAATTACCCTAGTTTGTTATTTCCTGCTATTTTGATGTAGGCGGTGGTAGTGTGAATGTATGTTTCTTTTGGTTTAGTTGGAGTGGAATTATTTGTTTCCTGTGCTTTCCTGGCTGTAGTTACCTTCTCTTGGTTGGAATTTTCCTTCTAGGATCTTCTGTAGAGCTGTATTTATGGGTAGATATTGTTTTAATTTGGTTTTGTCATGAAATATCTTGTTTTCTCCATCTATGGTGATAGAAAGATTTGCTGGGTACAGTAGTCTGGGCTGGCACCTGTGTTCTCTTAGGGCTTGTAGGCCATCTGACCATGCCCCTTTGGCTTTTAAAATTTCTGAGGAAAAGTCGGATGTAATTCTGATGGGTCTGCAGTTATATGTTATTTGGTCTTTTTCTATTACAGCTTTTAATATTCTTTCTTTGTTCTGTATTTTTTGAATTCCAACTATTATGTGGCAGAAGAATTTCTTTTCTGTTCCAATTTATTTGGTATTTTTTATGCCTCTTGGATATTTACCAGCATCTGTTTCTTTAGGTTTGGGAAATTTTCTTCTATGATTTTGTTGAAAATGTTTCCTGTTCCTTGGCATCTGGAGTCTTCTCTTTCCTCTATGCCTATAATTCTTAGGTTCCATTTTTTCATTGCGTCCTTGATTTCTTGGATGTTATGGGTGAGGACTTTTTTTTAGATATCTCATTTTCTTTGATTGTTGTACTGATTTCTTCAATTGAGTCTTCCATGCCTGAGATACATGATCTTCCATCTCTTGTATCCTATTGGTGATACTCATGTCTGTAGTTCCAATTCTCTTTCCTTGGTTTTCCAACTCTAGGATTGTCTCTGTTTGTGTTTTCTTTATTGCTTCCATTTCCAATTTCAGGTCTTGAACTTTTCATACATTTCCTGTTCCAATTTGATTGTCTTTGCCTGCAATTCTTTCATAGCTTTGTCTCTTTCCCATTCTTGTTTGACTGAGTTTGCTTGGAGGTCTTTAATGGAATTCTCCGTTGCTTTCATCTATAGGATTGTGACTTCTTTAAATTCTTTAAGGGATTTATTTTCTTTTAAGTCTGCTATCATTTTTATAAGTATAGATTTGTCATCATCTTCTTGTGTTTCAGCCATGGTGGGATGATCAAGGCTTGCTGTAGTAGTAAGATTGGGTTTTGTTGGAGTCATATTTCCCTGACTTTTGTCAGTTCTGTTCTTTCACTGGCCTTTTGCCATTTGGTGTTCCTTAGCTGTTTGTTCCTGATGCCTTTCCTTCCTGATGTATCCCAACTGGGAACTCAGGTCAGGGATTGGGGTGGGAGGTGTTATTCTGAGTCTGCAATTTCCTGAGATCCATCTGGTCCTTCTAGTGATGTCAGTGGAGGTTGGCAGGCCACAGTCTGTAAGCAAGAGCTGAGTGGTCCTGAGAATGAATGTCTGCATATCTTGGGACATGCAGATCTGGAAGATGATGTTTGGAGGGACTGCCCCCAACTCGGATCAGCTTGGAGGGCCCCAGAACATTAGGCAGGGGGTTGGCTGGAAGAAGAGGAGGGAAGATTTAACCTAGGTATTGGGGTTCAAGGAGACCAGAGGTGGTGCTGGGTCAGAAGGATGGGGCTGGATGTTCCTGGGGAGTGAGGCCTTGTCACCTCTGGGGGGACAGGGAAGGTACAGTGGAGCTTGGGGTACAGTCTCAGCTCAGGTGAGCTGGCTCTGTCCCAGAGGCATATGGGAGGTGGGGACAGGGAAAGCAATTTCCATTTTTAATAAACATGCTATTTGACTGCACACATACATTGGATATGACGTTAGGAGAGAAAAAGATGCCTTGAACTTGGTTCCAAGAAATTTCTGTCTTCTACTCTCACAGCTATATGCCAGAATTCTAGGTCAGTTCACAAAGCCGCTTATCTCAAATCTTCCTGTTGTAGTTCTCCTCACAGATTATACTCTAGCAATAACTATTCTGTCGCCCCACCCTCCGTCAAAAGTATACCCATTCTATTATTTAACATCATTTAAAACTATTGGTCTTCTCTGTCTCACTCAGTTTCCACAACTATTTAGCAAACAGGTTCTACTAACTCCTCAAGATATTTCTTGACAGGTTTTTTTGTATTTCTAATACCACCTTCTCTCACCCCCCATTTGCCCTTCTCTAGTCACAGGGCATTAGTTTTTCTATTTGATTTCTTCAGTGTGAATTGATTTCACATAATTGAAAAAAAAACAGTTGTTTGCTATCCACTTGTTTCTAAGACATGAAAGGCACAGGGGGCACCTTTTTTGTTTTTTTAATAGGGACAAAGGAATGTGACCGACTTAGAAAGATATGTTTCCACGGTTGTTCCCAGCATAGTTCCAGGAGTGGGGTCTCCTTTGTGTCAGTTAAGCTCCCTATTGAGGGCTGACATGTTTGAAATCTTAGTTCTGGTGGTGACTTTCATTCTTCTTGAAATAATAGAAGGATTATATAAAAACACAAAGTCTGATCTTAATATTTCAATAAACCTCCCAAATCCTTTTCAGAATGAGGTAATATAAATATATGTTTTATCAGCATTTGTTTTTGAACTCTCCTTACTAAATCAAGGGCAGGGTAGGCTCTTTTCTACTTTTTTTTTTAAATACTTTATTTTTTTTTCTTCAAGTTACATCTCAGTCACAAACCCTTCCCTATTCCCCATTCCTATCCCGCCCTTCCACCCTCTTCCCCCCAGAAGTTTCCCCTTTCAGTTCAACAGATGGTTCCTTCTCTTATAACAGTAAATACTATACAAAACAACAGATATAAATATGCCACATTTATGAGAGTTAAATGGCCCAGTATACCTTCCCAATGTCCAGTTTATACATATTTGGCCCCTGACTTTAACATTCTACCATCTAACCATCTCCATGAGTTTAAGGGTCTATATCTGACTCAACATTCATACTAACTTGCAACACAATTTTAAGAGTATCTTCTTAGATCTATAACACCCTCTTGATTCCTAAACAACTCAAAATTTAACTATGAGACTCTAGCTGTCTATTCTTCAACCACCTCAGAGACCTGAGAGGGATAAATATATCTGCTTATATAGGAAGTGCAGGGCCTGCAGCTTCCAAAACTAAGAAATGACATACCAGTGACTGCCTGGACAGTTCCCATTTTCTCTCCATACATTCCTGCATCAGTCTTCAGCCTTTGGGTCCTGTTTCTCTGACAGACATTTGTTGTAGAGCAGGGATTATGAAGGACTTACCTACCCTGTCTTGGCAGAGCTAGGCTGTCGACTTCCCTGCTACCAAGTTTTGTCCTTTTTGGACAGCAGTCTGTCTGCAGTTGGAGCAAGGGGTTTTTTCATGCCAAGAGATAGGCTTGCCACTAATTCAACCATCTCACACTGGAGATTCTTCGATGCTTATCTTCTACTTGGAGTAGAATAGGGGGTGCTGTCAGGAGCTGATATGTCTCGATATAAAAAAAAAAGAAAGTCTTAATTTAAGATAACATCTTTGAATGCCATATTCTGCAGATCTCTTGGGGTTTTTGAAGATGCCCTATCCATCTCTTGTATTTAGATAAGCAAATGTTGCTTGTCTCTTAAGAACTTGATTACTGGGTAGTTAAGAGAATATCTGTGATAGACTGTCATAGTAGCTAACAAAGTGACATGTTTGCATGGCTAGGAGTTTGTTTTACTTAACTATCCTAGACAGTTTTAGACGGTTGGTATCAAGAGGCCAGAGCTTCACATTTTATTTTTAAGTATCTCTAGGTATGATACCTACAAACTCCTTAGGTCATCTAAACAGCTGAGAACAGAAGGACTAAACATAAAAGGATTGTACTAACATTTTTAACCATTTTTTCCATTTGGGTTCGGGCCCCAAACAGGTTTACTACGACCCAAATCAGCAGGAAGTCACTTTAAGAGAGCGATGTCCCATGCCCAGAGGGTGGGGAGGGTGTTTCTCCGCCCTTCTTTTTGGTTATTTGAAGGATAACTGAAAACTCTGATATTTAGGGGAAGAGATTACAAGCTTATAAATGGTCCTGTTTAATGGGTTTTGGAGGTTAGTTCCAGGGACTTCCTACTTTTCCTTTTCTGTATCCTTCTTCCTCTCCTATGTAGGAGTGCATAGGCTTGAGAAAAATGTGACATAGACATAGCACAGGAAGGTCCAAGAAGAAGGGGCAGATTATTGAATATGCCCTTATACCTTTGTATATTGATACAAAATTAGTAGTATATTTGGCTAAAGTGGTATTGACCATTGTTTATTGTGCAAAAATAAGATTGTATTGGATTACATCGGTATTGATCTTTGTATATTGATACAAAATTAAGATTATAGTTGGCCACAATGGTATTGACCCTTGTATATGGACGTAATATTAAGATTGTATTGGGCTACATAGGCATTGATCTTTGTATATTGATACATAATTAAGAGTATATTTAACCACAATTGAATAGATCTTTGTATATTGATACAAAATTAAAGGTAACGCTCTTTTCTACTTTTACACCTGTTAGTTTAATGTGATTTATTTTAAGCCGATGCATAAAAGTATGATTATTCATACTATTGGGCCATGTGTGGTTTTGATGTAAGTATACATTGTTCAGCTTTAAAGTCAAGGCAGACATCTGTCTCCTCAAGAATCTATCATGTATTGATGACAGAAACATTTGAAATAAATTTTCGCTCTTTTTGAAAGTACATCGTTTGAAGTCACTGTGTAATGCAATACTGTAACACACCAGAACTTCTTATTCCTAAGTCTGATTCTGTACACATTGGTCAGCCTCTCCACATCACTGTTTGTTCTACTCTCTGTGAACATTTCATTCTGCTCGCTCAATTTCAGTGACTCAAATTTTATATTCAACATGTGACTGAAGTCATGTGGTGGTATAATGATTCCCTGTTCTTTTCATATCAAGCAATGTGATTTCATCCTTTCTGTGGTTATGTGTTGTGTAGTATTCCATTCCATACATACATACTACAGTTTCCTTTTCCATTTATGAAGTGTTTTTGTATCTTGGCTATTGTAACAGTACTGCAGTACACAAGTGCAGATGTCTTTTCAATGTACTGACTTCATTTCCTTTGTCTCTGTGGCCTACAGTGGAATTAAACAATCACAATGTAGTTCTCTTTAATTTCTTGTAGGCACTTTTATACTGTTATCTCTATGACTTTATTCATTTATATTTCCTTTAATAGTGTATACAAGTTCACTTTTCTCATCTTTGCCATAATCTATTATCTTTGCTCTATATTATTTTTATTTTATTTATTTTATTTTTATTACTTCAAGTTACATCTCAATCAGTGTGCCCTCTTTCTACCCCTCCCAGTTCTACTCTCCCACCCTCTCCCCCCTCCCTCCTATTCTACTCCTCCATCACGGGGTGTCCCTACATATCAGTCCCTACCAGTTCAGCAATCATATGAGGGCTGACAGCTTCCTCATGTGTTGGGGGCCTACATGGCAGCACTACTAGGGCAAAGTGTCCCACTAAAAAGTAACAAAATTTATGTTCCTGTTCCTTTTGGTGTATTGGTTGTAGGATAGTTATCCTGTACTATATGGCTAAAGTCCAATTATAAGTGAGAAGATGGCATGTGCATCTTTCTGAGTCTGAGTTAGCTCACTCAGGATGAGCTTTTCTAGTTTCATCCTTTGCCCTATATTATAATAGCCATATCCTGTGTGGTTTTGATTCACCTTTCTCTGGTCATTTATGACCCTGGACATATTTTTTAATGTATCTTCTGACTTCTTGTGTACCTCTTTTTGTGAAATGTTTATTTAGGTCTTGTGGTGATTTGAATGAGAATGGCTCCCATAGGTGCATATATGTGAAAACTTGGTCCCAGTTGGTGGAGCTATTTGGGAAGGATTAAGAGATGGTTTTTGTAGGAAGAGGTGTGTCACTGGGGGCATGCTTTGAAGTTTCAAAAGGCTCATGAAATCGCCAGTGTGCCTTCCCTAACTCCTGTCTGTGCAGATCAAAATATGAGCACCAAGATGTGATCAGCAACACCTGAGAGTTCCTCCATGTCTTTTCTTCTCCACATGGACTCTAACCCTCTGAAAGTGTAAGTCTAATTAAACACTTTTTCAACATTTATTTATTCAAGTCACATACTGATCACAGCCCCCTCTCTCCTCTCCTCCCAATCCCACCCTCCCATCCTCTTCCTCCTCTCCCTCCTCTTCTTCTCCTCTGGTGAGGGGGCTCTCCCATATCTACTCCCTCAGTTCATCAATCACATGAGGGCTAAGAGCTTCCTCTTGCTCTGGGGCCTTACATGGCAGCCCAACTAGGATAAGGTGTCCCACTAACAGGCAACAGAGTCCATGACTGAGACTGCCCCCAACCACTTGCTAAAGGAGCTGTATGAAGAATCAGTTGCTTATTATATGTATGGGGGTTCTAGGTCTAGTTTAAACTTTATTCTTTCCTCTTTTTTGGTTAGTGTTTCAGCCCCTATAAGCCTCTAAGGGCCTAGGTTGGTTGGTTCTGTTGATCTCCTTTTGTTGGTCTTGTCCCCTCCAGGTCTCTCTATTCCTCCTCCCTCTCTTATATAGTACTCCCAGAGCTCCACCTAATGTTTGGTTGTGTGTCTCAGCAACTGTTTTGATCCACTGCAGGGTAGATTTTCTTTTAGAATAGTTATGCTAGGTTCCTGTTCCTTTGGGTCTGGGGTTGTAGGATAGTTATCCTACACTATATGGCTAAAATCCAGTTATAAGTGAATACAAGCCATGTGTATCTTTCTGCATCTGAGTTAGTTTACTCAGGATGAGCTTTTCTAGTTCCATTCTTTTGGTTGCAAATTGCATGATTTGCTTATTTCTGATAGCTGAGTAGTATTCCACTGTGTAAATGTACCACAGTTTCTTTATACATTCTTCAGTTGAGAAGTATCTCAATAACTAGGTTGGTTCCAGTTTATGACTCTTATGGATAAAGCTGCTATGAATATAGTTGGGTCTGATGTCCTTGTGGTTTGGTGAAGAATCTTTTGGATATATGCCCAGGAGTGGTATGGCTGGATCTTGAGGTAGAACTATTCTCATTTTTATGAGATATGGCCAGATTGATTTCCAAAGTGGTTGTATAAGTTTGCACTTCCAGCAGCAATGGAGGAGTGTTACCATTTCTCCACATCTTTGCCAGCATGTTCTGTCACTTGAGTTTATGATGTTAGCCATTCTGACAGTTATGAGATAAAATTTCAGGGTAATTTTGAATTGCATTTCCCTGATGACTAACGATGATGAGCATTTCTTCAAGTGTTTCTTGGCCATTATAGATTCTTTTTTAAAAATTTTGTTTATTTATTGCTTCAGGCTACATCTCCATCATAGTGTCCTCTTTCCACTCCTTCCAGTCCCACCCTCCCACTCTCTACCCCCTAACCCTTCTATCCCACTTCTCTGGAGTGGAGTGTACCTACCTAAGAGTCCCCTACCCTAGTTCAGCAGTCATATGAGGGCCAAGAGCCTCCTTATACACTGGGGGCCTACAAGGCAGCACCACTTGGGAAAAGTGTCTCATTGACAGGGAGAAAAAGAAAAAGTCTATGTCCATGTTTTTCTTTTGTAAGTTATTTAAAAAAAAATAAGTTGCTTTGGTTACAGTGTTTTGTCACAGAAATAGAAACTCTGGCAAAGACATGCTTATTCTTTTTAGTGGAGGAGCAGGGCAAGTGAAGAGGCACAGAGAGTGATAATTAACAGTAAAGATGTTTGAAAAAGCCATATATAAATGTACTATTTTCAATGCTTCCTTTGTATCTATCTATCTATCTATCTATCTATCTATCTATCTATCTATCTAT
>CAJQZJ010033710.1:1408945-1482789 GCA_907164525.1 Lophiomys imhausi
CTATCTATCTATCTATCTATCTATCTATCTATCTATCTATCTATCTAATCTATCATCTATCTGTTATCTATTTATCCTCTCTTTATCCACTCATATATATGTGAAATTTAAGTAGTGTTAACCTATATTTGGGATGTAGGATAGGCTATCAAACAAAAAACAATATGAGGTACAAGATACCTTCTTTTTGAGCTGTTGTTCTAGGGATCTCATAGACTCCCCAAAACTTTAAGGCTATTGACATTGCTCTTGGTTACCCACCAGAACTTGATGATAAGACACTATTTTTGAAACCATCACATATGTCACAAGACACAGAAAAATCAAGATGGTTCTGTCCTGAAAGTTTCCTTACTACTGGCTAGCTTCCACAGTGCTGGAAGGTTGTTTGTAGGCTGCTGGAGAGAAAAGTTATCCACAATTTTACCCAACTGTGAATACTGCAACAATAATAATTGAATTAGCAAGATATACCCATTGATAAAATACCACTGTGAATGTCATGAGGGTAACCAGTTGCTCTCTGATAGGATTTAAGGCTCCCTCCACATGATGGCCTTTGCACTCTAAACTTTGTTAATACCTGTGATGGGTTATATCATAGGCCCCAAGGCAGAACATATTTCTATTATTTTGCAGAATGGCCATTGTATCAGACTTCCTTCTAAATATTCTTATATTGGCAGATTACTGAAGATTTTTTAACTAACATAATATTTTTATTGATTATTTAGGAATTTCATATAATCACCCCAATAACACTAACTTTCCCTCTCACACCCTTTCTCACTCAGTTTCCTCTCTTCATCCACTTCTAATGTCTATTCTATTTCCCTTGAGTGAGATTCAAACACCCTCCTTTGGGCCCTCCTTGTTACTTAGCTTCTTTTGGTTTGTTAATTGTAGGATGGTTATCCTGTACTATAAGGCTAATATCTACTTTTAAGTGAGTACATATCCTATGTATTTCTCTGGGACTAGGTTACCTCATTTAGGATGATCTTTTCCAGTTCCATCCATTTGCCTGCAAATTGGATGATTTCCTTGTTTTTAATAGATGAGTAGTATTCCATTGTGTAAATGTACCACAGTTTCTTTATCCATTCTTCTGTTGAGAGACATCTCAATAACTAGGTTGGTTTTAGTTTCTGGGTATTACAAATAAAGCTGTTATGAACATAGTTGAACCAATGTCTTTGTGGTTTGATGGAGCATATCTTGGGTATATGCCCAGGAATGGTATAGCTGAGTTTTGATGTAGAACTATTTCCAATTTTCTGAGATACTACCAGATTGATTTCCAAAGTGGCTGTGCAAATTGGCACTCTCACCAGCAATGGAGAAGTGTTCCACTCTCTGTATCCTTGCCAGTACATGTAGTCACTTGAGCTTTTGGTCTTAGCCATTTTGATGAGTGTAAGATAGAATCTCAGAGTAATTTTTAATATATTTTTTATTTGTTTATTTTACATTGCAATCACCATCTCCCTCCATCCTCTCCTCCCAGTTCCACCCTCCCTCCTACTTCCTCCCATACTCCCCTGAAACCCAGTACCAACCCACTCAGAGTCATTTTTATTTGTATTTCCCTGATGACTAAGGACATTGAGCATTTCTTTAAGTGCTTCTTGGCCATTAGAGTTTCCTCTGTAGTGAATCCTCAGTTTAGCTCTGTACACCATTTTTTGATTGGATTTTTTGCTTTGTTGATGTCTAATTTGTTCAGTCCTTCAAATGTTTTGATATTAGCCCTCTATCTGATGTGGGATTGGTGAAGATCTTTTCCAAATCTATGGGTTGCCATTTTACTCTAATGACAGTGTTCTCGGTTGGAAATAGTTATGGTGAGAGTAGGGATGAGAGGTGAGAGGGTTGGGAGAGAAAAGGGAAACCTATGGGGGGGGTACCTCTGAAACAAGTGGGAAACCTGCAAAAGTGTATGCTCCTGGGAGGATATGGAGGTGACCCTAACTGAAACTCCTAACAATAGAGGACTTGGAGATGGAAGCAGCCACCTCCTCACTTGGCAGGACTTCCAGTGGAGGAAGGGGAACACCAACCCACCCACAAAACCTTCAAGGCATAATTTATCCTGCATATAAAATGTGCAGGGATAAAGATGGAGCAAAGATTAAGGGAATGGCCAACCAATGACTGATACAACTTGAGACTGACCCAATCCATGGGAGAGAGCCAACTCCTGACAAAATTAATGATACTCCACTATCGAGCATAACTATTATCTGAGAGGCTTCACCCAGCAGCAGATTGAAACTCACAATCAAACATTAGGTGTAGTTCAGAGAGTGGGAGGAAGAGTAGAGGGATTCAGAGGGAACAAGGACTCCACAAGAAGACCAACAGAGTCAAATAACTTAGGCCCCTGGGGGCTTACAGAGGCTGAAGCACTAACCAAAAAAGGATGTATGGGCTAATCCTAGTTCTACTACACATATGTAGCTGATAGGCATCTTGGTCTTCATGTAGATACCCTAGCAAGTGGAGCAGGGACTGTATCTAACTAACAAATATTGCCTATTTGCGGATCACTTTACCCTCCCTGAGCTGCCTATCTGGCCTCAGTGTAAGAGGATGCTCTTAGTCCTGATGCAACTTTAAGAGCCAAGGTGGACTGATGGGCAGGGGAGGTGTTCCTGTTTCTTTGAGGAGGAGGGGAGGAGGGAAAAGGAGGAAGAAGGTGGGAAGGTGGGAGTGGGTGGAGAGGAGGGAGGGAGCTGCTATTGGGATATAAAATGAATAAATGAATGATTAATTAAAAACCCAAACACCCCCAAAACAACCAATCAACCAAACAAAACACTCAATTCCCAGTCCTCCCAGTTATTTACCCTCATCAAAAAGCCTATTTTTTCAGTAGATGGTAGTAACTACAGACCTAAAGCTGTGAAAATGCAGAAAAAGGGAATGTGAAATGTTCTTCACTAAATAGGACATTTATGTCACACTATCCTCCCCTTACACCTCAAGGCCCATTGTAGAGGAGGATGCAAAAAGGTTTCAAGAGTTGGAGGTTGGTGTGTACTGCTGTAAAACAGTGTTTTCCAGACATTAAAAGACTATTGTGAACACAAACCCGTGAGTGTCTGTTGTTTCCTGAACAAGACCAGCCACAAACTAGTCAAAATTCTAGTATGGATGCAGGAGGGGCACACAAAGCTCCACCCTTAGCAGAGGAGTCATTGGCAGTGGTTGGTTGCCGAGAGAAGGAGAGTCAGTTTTCTTCTGGATTGTGGCTACTGGTAAGTTTCTCATGCCTCAGTGAATGACCCTGAACCCCATGTACATACTAGAAGTATCAACTGGACTCTGTGCCTACCCCCCATAAAAGAGGACATGAGGTTGGAAGGGATGCACACACACACACACACACACACACACACACACACACACACACACAGCTTAAATTAAAACTGAAATTACTACGGGAAACATTCCAGGAAATTTCAATGAGTAAGAACTAATTTTAGGTAAGACCATAAAAGGGTAAGAAACAAAAGCAAATTAAAATAGTGTAAAGAAAACTAACAAAATGAAAAAAGACAATGGCAAACAGTGTATTTCTGTTTCTCAAAGAATAAGTAAAAATACATTAAAATCAGATTGTTATGCATAGCTGAGTTGTCTAGGGTCTTATATAGTCTGAATATTAACCCACTGTTTGTCATTTTCTTTTTTCACTTTGTTAGTTTTCTTTGCACTATTTTAATTTGCTTTTATTTCTTACCCTTTTATGAGATTGCCTCAAATTAGTTCTTACTCATTGAAATTTCCTGGAATGTTTTCCATAGTAATTTCAGTTTTAATTGAAGTCTTTAACATATGTTGGATTGGTTTGTGTGACTGGGGAGAGGAGTCTAGTCATTTGCATGCTTATGTCCACTTCGCCAGCATCATTTACTGAAGATTGTCCTTTATCCAATGTGCGTTCTTGACATCTCAAACAGTTGAAAGAAATCTTTATTTATTTTGGCACAGTGCTCATATATCCTGCCCACTTCTTATATGTCTCTAAGCACTAAGATTAGATTAAAATTACTTTCATTTTCAAGCACTGTCAGACTGTCCCACCCCATCAACTTAACAAAGCACAAATGTTTATATTAATTTCAACCGTTGCCCATCATTCCCCAAAGTTTAGCAAATTCCTTGTTGCTATGTTCAAGAAGCACCAGGACACCAGGTGTATACATTGTAATTAATTTTACTTAAAGGACTAGTTGGACCTTTGAATATTAGTTATCCTTGGAAACATTGTCAATTGAAAATTTTATCTTACATCACTTATATTGAGATGTGAATCATCTTAAACTATGGAAGATCAACAAAGGATTCTGATATCACCTACTGCCATTGAGCTTCCATATTCTGAGATGTACTTATTATGAATTTCAGATATTTGTATCAATTCCATTGCTGTCATCAATGTGTACCTACCACATGAGTACCTTAGCAATAGGCTTAGGTTGGTGAAAGGTGCTGTATACAGATATTACTTGGATAAATTGATGATAAAAACTAAAGAAATAAGCTTAATAGGGAAATTACAGTATTGTTTATTGACAGATGGAAGTGGAGCATATGGATCCTTCAAGTGAGATTTACCAGTATGTGCTCAGCTACATATGTGAAGCAGGATGAGATGAAGCTCATATCAGCTCTCATATGTTTCTGAACTGCATAATGTAAGAAAATGATTACAAAGTACAGAGTATTGCACACACAGTATGCTTAACCCTAAATAGCCTCTCTGTAATTGATAGCCTCCAGAGGTGTTCTAGCATGAGCTAAACACATCCCTCAGTTAATTTCTGTGGAGATTAACAAGGGCCTATTACCAAGATGACTTTGGGAATTTGGAATTTGACAGGCTTTTATATACGAGAGTCATAGTCTAGTAGCAATATCTGTTTGTACTGTTTTCTTTATTACTCAGGTTTTGTTGTTTAACAGTATTTTTCATAAGAATTATGAAATAAAACAATAAGTTTTATACATTTTGCACCCATAATATCTAACTTGCAACCTTGTACTTAATATCATTTTATTATACTTTTGTGTACACTTACTGAATTTTTAATATTGTGGAAAGTTCTAGAAATGCAAGTGAAGTATGGCTTAGTCTGTACTTGGAGGAGATCAGCGTAAGAGTCTGTTTGGAGTAGTTGCAAATATGCATTCTAAATGTCCCCTTCAAGAGAGAGTGTCCTGTTCATTGCAGTTCTGTGACTGTTCTCAAGGTCTCCCCAAACAGATCTTGGCAAATTACTGAGAACTATGGAGATACCAAGCTTGATCAAAGTAGGGCTGCTCCCAGGAAATCTTTGTGTTGACTTCCCAGTCTCCCAGTTTCTCCTCCACTCTTCCATCCTTTTCTTTGTCTGCTCAAGGGGTCAGACCAATGCCGTAGTGTAGAGCCTTCCCTTGCCTCCAACTGTTCTTTCTTCCTTATGTCTCATAAACTTTACCCACAGTACACTTTTTAAACCCACAATGCATTCTTTTATTCTGTCTTGGCACATATCTATCAAGCTACCTGAACTGACAGCACATAGATGATTATTTTTAGAATGAGCTGACAGGAATATGTGCAAGTTTTACAGAAAACATCTATTGCCATTCACAAAGGCGTGGAAACCTTCTTTTGTGTTCTTGGTCTATTCCACCACACACAGCTCTGACTTTAGCATAGAACATCTATCCCTGTAAGAGACAGACATTTAATTTTGTTTACTGGTAGTTCTTTAGCTTGCTTGGTAGTATCAAAAAAGCTTGTTAAAGAATGAGCTCCAAAATAACAAAATAATTTCTTCTTTAATCCAGATTGAAAGATAATACTTTATATATTGTCAAATAACCAAATTTGCTTCAGGAGAAATATTACCTGACCCCCCCCCCCAAAAAAAAGGGTAATTGTCCCAGAGTTAGGATTAGGGCAGGGCTCTGTTCTTATCTTTCCAGGAGATTCAAAGCATCTATTCAAGGAACCCAGGGACAACTGGACAATGGAAGCCTCAGCAGAAAACAGAATCAGACACCAAAGAAGACGAGTGGCCCTTATGATTCAGCCTTGCAGACTCCCTCAATAGCTGTTTCCATCAGAAGTCTACAACCACAACAATTCAAAATCGCTAAGATGGTTCAGCTCTACACACTGCCCCAGTCAGAACTTCAGTAAAGCCTGGAAGATCAGCTTCTGCCTACAAACTTCTTAGGACATCTAAACAGCTGAGCACAAAAGGACTGAATATAAAAGTATTGTACTAACATTTTTAACCATTTTTCCACTCTGGTTCAGGCCCCAAACAGGTTTACTACGACCCAAATCAGCAGGAAGTCATTTTAAGAGAGCGACGTCCCATGCCCAGAGGGTGGGGAGGGTGTTTTTCTCCCCCCCCTTTTGGTTATTTGAAGGATAACATAAAACTTTGTTATTTAGGGGAAGAGACTACAAGCTGTTAAATGTTCTTGTTACATGGGTTTTGGAGGTTAGACCCAGGGACTTCCTTCTTTTCCTTTTCTGTATCCTTCTTTCTCTCCTATGTAGGAGTGCACGGAATTGAGAAAAATGGGACATAGACATAGTATGGGAAGGACCAAGAAGAAGGGAACAGATTATTGAATATGCCCTTATACCTTTGTATATTGATACAAAATTAGTATTATATTTGGCCAAAGTGGTATTGATCATTGTATATTGTGCAAAATTAAGATTGTATTGGACTACATCAGTATTGATCTTTGTATATTGATACAAAATTAAGATTATAGTTGGCCACAATGGTATTGACCCTTGTATATTGACGTAATATTAAGATTGTATTGGGCTACATAGGCATTGATCTTTGTATATTGATACAAAATTAAGAGTATATTTGGCCACATTGGAATAGACCTTTGTATATTGATACAAAATTAAAGGTAACGCTTCCTAATGGTATTGTACCTAGAGATACTTAAAAATGAAATGTGAAGCTCTGGCCTCTTGATACCAACTGTCTTAAACTGTTTAGGATAGTTAAGAAATACAAACTCCTAGTCATGCAAGCGTGTCACTTTGTTAGCTACTATGGCAGTCTATCACAGATATTCTCTAAGCTACTCAGAAATCAAGTTGTTAAGAGACAAGCAACATTTGTTTATCTAAATACAAGAGATGGATAGGGCATCTTCAAAAACCCCAAGAGATCTTCAGAATATGGCATTCAAAGATGTTTTCTTAAGTTAAGATTTTTTTTGATATCGAGACCTATCAGCTCCTGACAGCACCCCCTATTCTACTCCAAGTAGAAGATGAGCATCGAAGAATCTCCAGTGTGAGATGGTTGAATTAGTGGCAAGCTTATCTCTTGGCATGAAAAAAATGCTTTCTTCAACTGCAGACAGACTGCTGTCCAAAAAGGACAAAACTTGGTAGCAGGGAAGTCGACAGCCTAGCTCTGCCAAGACAGGGTAGGTAAGTCCTTCATAATCCCTGCTCTACAATCAATGTCTGTCAGAGAAACAGGACCAAAAGGCTGAAGATTGATGCTGTAACGTATGGAGAGAAAATGGGAACTGTCCAGGCAGCCACTGATATGTCATTTCTTAGTTTTGGATGATGCAACCCCTGCACTTCCGACATAATCAGATATATTTATCCCTCTCAGGTCTCTGAGGTGGTTGAAGAATAGATAGCTAGAGTCTCATAGTTAAATTTTGAGTTGTTTAGGAATCAAGAGGGTGTTCTGGATCTAAGAAGATGTTTTTAATAGTGATGCAAGTTAGTATGAAAGCTGAGTCAGATATAGAACTTTAAACTCATGGAGATGGTTAGATGGTAGAATGTTAAAGTCAGGGGCCAAATATGTATGAACTGGACATTGGGAATGTATGCTGGGCCATTTAACTCTCATAAATGTGGCATATTTATTTCTGTTGTTTTGTATAGTATTTACTGTTATAAGAGAAGGAACCATTTGTTGGAGTGAAAGGGGAAGCTGTTGGGGGCAAGAGGGGGAAAGGGTGGGACAGGAAGGGGGAGTAGGGAAGGGATTGTGACTGAGATGTAACTTGAAGAAATAAAAAAATAAAGTATATATAAAAAAGAATGAGTTGTCATGGCATATATTACTGAAGAAGAATCGGTATCCTTGTTTTGAAAATGATGAGGTATTTCCCAAGTGAACAAAAAGAAAGATTATTTGATAGAAGCTCCATCATCCACAATTATTTGCTAAGCATAGATGTTTAAACAAATATTCAGGAAGCAGCAAGACATTTCTACTCATTAGAACTTATACGTTGGCATTTTGAGAAATGATGATGAAAAAGAAGAGTTAACTTTGCATAGCAGAATGTCTTACTAACTATATATCACTTCTCAAATAGGTTGTTTGAAAAAGTGTGTGTCTGTGTGTCTCTCTCTCTGTGTTTATATGTGTGTGCATGTGTGTGTCTATGTACATCTGTGTGTGTGTGTGTGTGTGTGTGTGTGTGTGTGTGTATCTGAGTGTGTGTATGTGTCTGTGTGTGTGTCTGTCTGTGTCTGTATGCACATGCCATAAGATGAAGTGAATATATTACAATAGAATTGTTGTGGCTATATTTTGTCCTGAAGAAGAAAAAAGAAAATTATGGTGGAAAAATATCTGTGACCACGCATGCTTCAATTTTTCTTTGAAAAGATCAAGAGAAAAATCAATGTCTGTTTGCTTCTGATGCTATAGCAATGAAAATACACTTTCCTGTGCCTTAACAAGAGAGCTATTTTTATTATTTATTCTTCTTTGGCACAGAAGCACTATTATATGCCAAATCCTTCTGGGTTTTCTTCTGCAATAATTCATGAGTCTCCCCTTTCTTTCTATGTCCACAGAATCACTCTTCTGTAGGCACTCAGGTTTACAGTCTATTCTCTGTATTGAGTCTCAACACCTCTGAGTCAGACATTGCACAGCTTTATTCATAGTTTGAATGGATCCCTCAAGAACCATTTTCATTTTTATTTTGTAGTGCTAGAGATTGAACCCAGGCCTCATGATTGCTGGGAAAACACACTGCCACTACACTATATCCCAATCTCAAGTATTAGTTTTGCTACTTTACTCCCTTGGGAAGCATTCTTTTCTTTTGTCCTCTTGGTTTTGTGGTGTGTGTGTGTGTACAACCTTTTATGAGTGTGTGGGTGTGAGCATGCATGTTTGTGTGAGGCCAGAAGTTGACATGGGGTTTCTTATACTATTTATTGCTCTCCAACTTATCATTTTTGAAAACTTTAATTAAATAACTTTAGTTAATTAAATAATTTTAATTAAGTAATGTGTGTGTATTCATGTTGTGACTCTTATGTGGATGTTAGAGTTGGCTTTGGCTCTTTCCATCCACTGTGGATTGAAGGGATTGAATTTAGGCCATCAAGCTTGTGAAGTAAGCACTTTACCTGCTGAGCACTGGTTTTCCTTAATTTTTGAGATAGGATCTTTTCTTTTCTTTTTTGTTTTTTTGAGACAGGGTTTCTCTGTGTACTGGCTGTCCTGGAACTCGATTTGTAGACCAGGCTGGCCTCGAACTCGTTGAGATCCAGCTGCCTGTGCCTCCTGAGTGCAGGATTAAAAGTGTGCGCCACCAATCTTTAATCACATCAGTTGGGAACCACATGTCTTTGATCCCAATACTTACAATGCAGAGACAGGAACATAGGATTTAAGTTTAAAAGCTACTTATAAAAGGCATGCTGAAATTCAAACAAATTGTCCTTTGAGATCTCAAATATATACACTAAAGGTTTGTTTAGCTCCAAAATATCAAAATAATTTCTTCTTCAATCCGAATTGAAAGATAATACTTTATATATTGTCAAAAAAACCAAATTTGCTCCAGGAAAAATATTACCTGACCCCCCCCCCCAAAAAAAAGGTAGTGTTGCAGAGTTAGGATTAGGGCAGGGCTCTGTTCTTATCCTTCCAGGAGATTTAAAGCATCCATTCAAGGAATCCAGGGACAACTGGACAATGGAAACCTCAGAGGAAAACAGATCAGACACCAAAGAAGATAAGTAGCCCAGACGATCCAGTCTTGCAGACTTCCTCAATAGCTGTTTCTTCAAAAGTCTACAACCACAACAACTCAAAATTGCTAAGATTGTTCAGCTCAACAGAGTGCTCCAGCCAGAACTCCAGTAAAGCCCTGAAGTTCAGCTTCTGTCTACTAACTTCTTAGGACATTTAAATAGCTGATCACAAAAGGACTAAACATCAAATGATTTTATTAACATTTTTAACCATTTTCCCATTCTTATTTGGGCCCCAAACAGGTTTACTATGTCCCAAATCAGCAGGAAGTTATTTTAAGAGAGCGCCGCCCCATCCCCAGAAGGTGGGGAGGGTGTTCCCCCCCCCACTTTGGTCATTTGATGGATAATAAAAAATCTTGTTATTTAGGGGAAGAGATTTCAAGCTGTTAAATGGGTTTTAGAGGTTAGACCCAGGGACTTCTCTCTTTTTCTTTTCTGTATCCTTCTTTCTCTCCTAAGTAGGAGTGAACAGACTTGAGAAAAAATGGGACATAGACATAATATAGGAAAGATCAAGAAAAAGGGACAGATTATTGAATATGCCCTTATACTTTTGTATATTGATACAAAATTAATATTATATCTTGCTAAATTGGTATTGAGATTTGTTATTAATGCAAAATTAAGATTGTATTGGGCTACATTAGTATGGATCTTTGTATATTGATACAAAATTAAGATTATATTTGGCCACAATGGTATTGACCCCTGTATATTGATGCAAAATTAAGATTGTATTGGGCTACATAGGTATTGATCTTTGTATATTGATACAAAATTAAGGGTAATGCTTTTTAAAGGTATTGTAGCTAGTAATGCTTAAAAATGCAATGTGAAGTTTTAGCCTTTTGCTACCAATTGTCATAAACTGTTTAGGATAATTAAGAAATGCAAACTAATAGTCATGCAAGCTTGTCATTTTGTTAGGTACTATAATAGTCTATTATAGTTATTTTCTAAGCTAATCAGAAATCAAGTTGCTAAGAGTCAAGCAACATTTGCTTATCTAAATATAAGAGATAGATAGGGCATCTTCAAAAACCTCAAGAGATCTGCAGAATATGGCATTCAGAGATGTTTTCTTAACTTAAGATTTTTGATATCAAGACATGTCAGCTCCTTACAGCACCCCCTATTCTACTCCAAGTAGAAGATGAGCATCAAAGAACCTCCAGTGGGAGATGGTTGAATTAGTGGTAGCCCTTTTTCTTGGCAAGAAAAACCCCTTGCTTCAACTGTAGACAGAATGCTATCCAAAAAGGACAAAACTTGGAAGCAGGTAAGTTGACAGCCTATCTCTGCCAAGACAGGGTAGGCAAGTCCTTCATAATTCCTGCTCTACAATCAATGTCTGTCAAAGAAATGGGGCCAATCAGCTGAAGATTGATGCTGTAATGTATGGAGAGAAAATGGGATCTGTCCAGGAAGCCACTGGTATGTCATTTCTTAGCTTTGGAAGCTGCAGGCCCTGCACTTCCTATATAATCAGATATATTTATCCCTCTCAGGTCTCTAGGTGGTTGAAGAATAGCTAGCTAGAGTCTCATAGTTAAATTTTGAGTTGTTTAGGAATCAAGGGGGTGTTCTGGATCTAAAATGATGTTTTTAAAATTGTGATGCAAGTTGGTATGAAAGCTGAGTTAGATATAGAACATTAAAATTATGGAGATGGTTAGATAGTAGAATGTTAAAGTCAGGTGCCAAATACATATGGACTGGAAATTGGAAATGTATGCTAAGTATATAACTCATAATTGTGGCCTATTTATTTCTGTTGTTTTGTATGGTATTTATTGTTATAAGAGAAAGAACCATTTGTTGGACTGAAAGGGGGAGCTGTTAGGGGGAAAAAAGATATACCTTAAACTTTAAAAAAGGGAAGAGGATGGTGGGTTGAGGGGGAAGTGGTTAGGAAGGTGGGACTGTAGGGGGGAGTAGGGAGGAGATTGTGATTGAGATGTAACTTGAAGAAATAAAAAATAAATTATAAGAAAAAAAGTGTGTGCCACCAATGCCTGGCAGAGATAGGATCTTTTCAAAGAACTTAGAACTCATTGATTTGGTGATACTAGGTGGTTGGTGAACTTTGGAGGTCTGCCTATCTCCTGTACCCATTGCTGGTGTTGTAATACATGCCACCATGTGTGGATTTTTATATGGTACATAGGATCCAAAATCAGGTCCTCATGTTTTATGTAGAAAGCACTTTACCCACTGAGCCATTTCCCCAGCCCCTCTCTTTGGACCATATGTTGGCTTTCTGTTATTACGTAATGGCATATATAAAGTATTGAGGCAGACTTTCAGTTTCTACTTCTATATGTCACCATCTAACCAGTTTCACCACTTGATATTTCCCAACATGGCCAAAAAAACCCTTAGTAATTTTCTATACAATTTGTTTCTTTTAGTTTTTCTTGATATAGTCACCTTATTTAGAATTAAATCTTTTCTTTTTTATCTAGTATCTTCTACTCGCACACTCACTTTTGTTTTGAGTTTGTTCACATTTAAATGTATATGCATGTATACAAACACAGTGTACATATATATAAGATATATAAATATATATTGTTACATTATTTTTTTACTCCATGCATGTGATTTTTCTTCTTGTGTTACAAAAAAAATCAAGTCTTTGAAGTATTTTTCAATGTGCTTGGTGCTGTTAGCAGTTATATATTAGAAAGTTTCTGAATAAGCACACACTTGTCTAAAAATACATATTCAATACTTAATCTCCTTTTACTCTTTCACTTTCAGTCACCTATGTATATCTCAGTCTGTGCCATGTCAATGTCAGAAGCAATAATTATCTCCTGGGATGGGATAATGAGAAAATAGTCACAAATGGCACACCCCAAGGTACCATATTTAATTAAATGAAGTCATAGCTTGAGAACATTTCTGTCAAATACAATTTGCTCTTCATATATTCCTTTATAACCTTGCAAAAATCACAAATCATTGAATTCTAATAGTTTTTCCACAAATCAAAAAGTGGGGTTTATTTTGAAGTTCAATTTCATTATAGTCATGGTATTTTCACATGTAGCTATATATTTACTTAACTTTTAAACAGTAACTAGCTAGAATGAGCCATGGAAGGCAATTAAATGAATATTTAGAAGTGTATATTGGTTTTATTAGCCACAAGACTAACAGCTGACACTTTGTAGTTAGCTTCCCTAGGCCCCCTATCACCACACAGCAAATGCTGTAAGGTGCTGTGTTAAGAGCAAAAGGTCTGGATCCACAGTTCTCCCACTGTCTTTGTGGGTGTGGACCATTCAGCCACTGTGCCTCCTTTGTAACACAAGGCTGATGTGCTTCATCTGCTTGTATTTCTTGCATTGTTTTATGTGTGAAAGGTGAATAGTAGGCATATAGACTTGGTTTATGTTTTCTAGGCCATAGAGAGTCTAAGGAAAACAGTCCCAGGGGCATAAACATCTGCTTTGTAAACATACTGTCAACAACATCCCAGAAGAGAATATCTCATTTCTAAGAACACAGACATATTATCTAAACTTAAAAAAAATCATAATGTGAATCATGCACACTGATAAACACAAAGTGTAGCTTCATTTGTAGCAGGGAAGATAATTAAAATATTTTATCAAGATGGGAAATAAAATCCTAATGCCATCATCTCCAAGAAATCTGTGCTTTCCCTTCCTCCCTTCCAAGTCAGATAGATAAGCTGTTTACATCTGTGGGAAATGGGGAGTCCCAACCCATCCCAACACATCGAGTGGCATGACTGAGAGCATCCTCTTTTACTGAGGTCAGGCACCGCAGCCCCATTTGGGGGAAGTAATCAAAAAGGAATCAGAGTCCATGTCAGAGACAGCCTCTGCTCCACTTGCTAGGGGACCCACATATGACCAAGCTGCCCATTGGTTACATATGTGTTAGGGGGTCTAGGTCCAGTTCATACATGCTCTTTGCTTGGTACTTCAGTCTCTGTGAAGCACAGTAACTTAAGGGGGAAGATTTTACCTTTTCATTTTTGTTTCTCCATAGTTCTTACTAAATATATATACTGTGAATAATAGTTATATCCTATGCCTTTATTATTCTTTAAGTCTATTTTAATTAGCATACAGACTACTAGGCATCATTATGGTATCTTCAAGCAAAATGTGTTTTAGTTGGCCCCAACACCCAAACTCATCTCTTAGTTAAGTACCCTTGAATAGATCCATCCAAAGGACTGGAGAATTTTAACCACCTCTTTCTTAATCAGCTTCCTAAGTAATAAGGTCTTAAAATATTTGATTCCATTAGGGTGTTTTTCCCCATTTAATGTTTGTCTTTTCTCACTAGTTCTCACTTTCTATATTGCTGTGTATTAATTTATGGCCAACAAAGCTGACTGAACAAAGACCATTTAGAATTTAGTAGTTGGGATGCTGTGGCTTATTCCTGTCTCACTTCTTCCGGGCATATGCTCTAGGTTGGCAGCTGGCTTTTTCCAAAAGAAAGTATATGTATCAGGTGACAAGTAGCATTACAGTAGTCAGCAAGCCATGTTCAAGGTCCCTCACCTGCATGGATACAGCAGGAACTTGGGGCCATCAAATTCCACTTAGTCATGTGATATACAAGTTCAACACACACTTTATGTTCTCATCCAATAGTGAAGCTATTAACCATAGGCTGTGCTTAGGCCATGGTGGCTGGTTAGATCAGTTTCCCCCCCCCAGGGGGGGCAGCCACATCACAACCACCTCTCTGCTAAGAACAGAGGGAAGAGCCTTCTGCACATTTGGTAAAGAGCTATCCATTCATGCCACAACTCCTTCCTTCTAGAAATTTGCCATGTTATCCTTATAGACTCAGGAGCTAGAAAATATTTAAAGAAAACATGTGTTTTTCTCCTGAACACTTATTTCTTTATCCTCACAGTGGTTTTGTTTAATACAGTCTTTGCCATGAGCTATGATATTGCACTTAAAAGATATATTTTTAAAAATTTTATTACTCATATATTACATCTTGACAGTAGTTCCTCTCTCTTCACTCCTCTTAGTCCCTCCTCCTATCCTCTCCTCTCCCCCAGATCCACTACTCCTCCCTTTCCCTTCAGAAAAGTGCATGTCTCCCAGAGATATCAACTGAACATGTCATAACAAGTTATAATAAGACTAGGCACATTCCGTCATATCAAGGCTGGATGAGGCAAGGAGGAAAAGGGTCCCAAAAGCAGGCAAAAGAGTCAGAAACACATCCACCTCCACTGATAGGAGTCCCACAAGAACACCAAGCTACATCACCATAACATACACGGAGGTATTTATATCCTGTTTCAGTTACTCTAAGTTTGGGAAACCTATCTTAGCATTGATTAGTTTTATAATAAAACAGTCTTAGATTTTTCTTACTGAAATTTCCACATCAGTGGTAAAACACAAACAATAACAACAACAACAACAACAAAACAGCAAACCCATAAAGTATTTAAAATAATGGAGGGACATCAGTGGGGTAAAATCTAAAGCAAACATCATTGTTGGCTTTACATTCTCCCACAGTTTACAATTCTGTGTGATATGACTGTCCTGCCTTTGACATAGAGTAAAGAATTATCTATCTCAGATGTATCCTTCTGAGTTCTTTTGAATACATATTTATTCTTAACTAGCTCTAAAATAAGCTAGGGTGATGGGGTGAGGTGATGCATTCTAAATGTGAATTAATTGGTCCTGCTTGCTGTCTGTTACTTTATTTTCTAATCATTGTCTCTGATTGGTTGAATAAATACTGAGGCCTGAGACTGGGCAAAGACAGAGGTAAGTGGGACTAAGGTGTGGGTTTCTGAAGCAGAGAGCATCTTGGGTAGAAGATGTATTTGGTAGGAGAAGCCTCCAGATATAGAAGGAAGAAGAAACCAAGAGCAGGAAGGAGACACACGATAGGGTAGATAAAAGAAGATCATTCCACATGGCCTGGAACATCAGCATAGTGTGGAGAATAGCAGTCCAAAGGGACGTATGCACATTATATGGGGTCATATTTGGGGAATAGAATTAATAGCTAGTTTAGATGGGCTAAGATTGTACAATCCAAGCCAAGGCTTGTTAAAATCCATGAGGTGTCTGTGTGCTCCTTTATAATGGTGGGTTAAAGATTGACACCACCGACCCATTAACTATAATTTAATTACTGGTAGATAATTCAATGAATTACTTTTATACTAGGGTTTATATCTATTATGACTATTTGCAAAATGTTACTGTCCCAAAATTAGTGGGTATAAGAGTGAGACCTATAATGAAATGCATTTTATTAACTTTGCCCTTTCTGTCCTCTTGTCTCAACTTTGAGGATATGCAACTCCATCTCTTTTTCCCCCCACTATATCCTTTTATTTATTTATTTCTTTTTTGTTTTTTTTTATAATTTTTTTATTTCTTCAAGTTACATTTCAATCACAATCCCCTCCCTACTCCCCCCTCCAGTCCCACCCTTCCACCCTCTTCCCCCACAACCCCCCCATCCTCTACCCCGTTTTTTTTTAGTTTAAGGTATATCTTTCCCCCCTAACAGCTCCCCCTTTCAGTCCAACAAACGGTTCTCTCTCTTATAACAACAGTGAAACATTTTCAGAGAAAGCTGGCATGAAGGAGCACTTAGGTCTCTCAACTGCGTCCTGCCCACAGCTGCCCTTCCATCAGTAGCCACACATACTGTGTGCATCAAGTGGAGAGTGGTACAGGTTTCCTGATTTATTTTCACTTAGGGCTCCTGGAATTATCCATTTCCAGTTTAAGAGAGTCCATTGAGTGTGAACAGAGGTGCACAAAGTTTAACATTAAAAATTATGCTATTTATATATTAGATCATGAGAAATAGAGGGGGATAAGAGAGTACTAGTGATTTGAAGGAAGAAAAGGGAAAATGGGGGATCTAACAAGGTGGAGTGAAGTCAATACAGGAGAGGGGAGAGTTAATAACAGCTAAGGTTGTCTGAAAAATTCATAAGGTATCATCTTATTATCTGTTTACCTAAAATTATAAAATAATACATATGTCTGTATATGCACATACATAGCTTTCTTATTTAAAAAAATGTTATTTTGCCCAGAAGAATGATCTTTCATTTCAGAAAAATAGAGCAAGATGTTATGGCAATTATTTACTATAGTAATTCCCTAAAGATCATTACTCAAAACCTGAGGGTTTTAGACTAGAGCTAGTTTGATAGGATTGATGTAGTGATGTAATTGGACCTAAGAAAGTATTTGCAAAATTTATGTAAATTTGGAAAGAATTGAGAAGACATGATGATTGATAGGGCAGCTTATATTTCAGCTAGATTTTCTTAGCATGTTATACCCATTGCTTATGGAAACAGTACCACAGTCCTTAACTGACCTTATACCTAACTAATGAAAGCAGGGGGCACTCCTTAATTAAACAATTTAAATCATCCCTGCTTTTCTTCTGACCACATGGGAAAGTTGAAAAAGTTCAGACATTTGTTCCTTAAGATTTCACTTTGAATTTTACCTTTTAATATTTTCATTGCATTACTCCTACAGAAATACTTTCCCCAACTCTTTATTTAAGAGTCTAAAAAATGTGAGCAATGGCAGGTTATCAGAACAGTTCTGTATCTAACATTTTCATACTAGTAATGAAGACATTTTCAGTGGGATAGTGGGAATTTTATAAGGGAAAATGCTCCATGGAAACAGCATCATCCAGGAGAGAAGATTGGAGGGAGAATGTGTTCCTGATGGTTTCAGGAGACTGTGTTGTCTATGCCTCTGTACTCAGCTCTGCCTTGTTTAGTCTCTGTGATTCTGGGAAGGTGATTTGGTCTTGTCCTCATACAGTGAGACACACAGGCTGCCAGCCCCACTTGGGGGAGTTTGGGCAGTGTCATTTCATGTTTTATGTATGGCTGGTGTCCAAAGGCAGAAATGATCTAATATGTTTTATTATTGGATGTTGCCTTTAAAAAGTGCTTATTCCTAATGTTTCTGTCAGAGCAGAAGTTAGTGTGTGGAAAGACTACAAGTTCCAGGCGGAAGTGGGAAGGATCATTGCCTGTTGTGTCAGATGCTTGTATAATCTTGAGGGTTTTTTTTTTTTTTTTTTTTGGCAAGGGCTTCAGAGTAGGAGAAGATGCTCCTGGAAGGAGTGATGTCATGGCCTCGTGACTGCATGTACTGTTCAATTTTGCTTTCAGAATACAAACTTTACTTAATGAATTAAAGTGGCACAAGAAAACCTTACACTGTTACCCAAACTCCAGTGAGGAAGGTGACATAAAGATGCCTTCTTTTGCTTAATAAACGGGTAGGTCTCTTAGAGTTGAGGTGTGGATGCTGTAGCCATTTTAGATCTGCAGGCGCAACTTGCTCATCTCTGGTGCCCTTCTTGTTAATGTTTTAGAGGAAACAGGCTATGATTTCTCTCATAAAAATGAGGCTGTGGATTTTTTGATGTGCTAGGAAAAGGGGCAGGCTTATTTCTGATGGGTGGTGTGACTACAAGAATGTTCATTATGATTTAAGGCTTCTTATGACGTCAGAAAACTAGACACTAATTCTTTCACTGGATAGATGAAACATAGGGCTCCCAGTTACATTTCTAGAAGAAGAGAGGTTGCCAGGTAAGTCACACAACGGGATGGTACTCCGAGATAAGGTGGTGAGAGTCTTGAGCTGTAGGGTGCTTGTAATACAAGCAGGGTAGGATTAGCTAGATTTCTGAGGAGGACTGTAGACTTGCTGTTTTGAACCAATAATTTTAATTGGTTCCTAGGTACAAGGACAGTCCCTAGTTTTCTAGTCTCTGACACTGGGGTAATACATAATAGACCCAAGTATGAACAAATCTTGAGGAAAGTGGTTATGGACTTAAATATCTATGTAAGAAAGGCAACTTGGCCAGCTAAAGGCCAAATTGGACTGAGGAAACATTAAGAGCCTACTATAAGTTCTGAAGGATGACTAAGTGTAGTGACAGTGACCTGTAATGCTTAGGGGTCTTTTGGTCCCATTGACTAACAACTCAAAAGGGAATTCCTGGCATTGGAGCTTTTATTTGGTTGTGTGTGCTGTCTAACTGGAATATTATCTCCCATTGTAGAGGAGCTCCACTAAAATCCTTTTTATATATGTTTATATGTATGTATTCTGGAAGTTTCCACAGTACTAGGTGTCCATATAGATTTTTCAAAAGTCCTTTAGTGTTAGTTGTCCCTTCTCATAATCCCCCATCTGGCCTCCCCTCCATCTCTCATCCCCAACTTATCCCTTCTTTCCCCATAATTCCCCTTTAGACCTGTATGCCACTGTGTTTTCTCTCCTCTCTCCTAAAACCCTCCCATGGTCATTTACTAATTTCCTCTGCGGGTATTCCAAACACTACATGTATATCTTGAAAATCAGTGCTACATCCACACATGAGAGAAAAGATGCTATGCTTTCTTGTGTCTCAGTTGCCTAACTTAGGATGGTTGTTTCTAGCTTCATACACTTACCTGAGAATTCCATAACTAAAAGGTAAGACTATCGCTGAAGACAACACATAATGGACTCACAGAGTACAGAGAAATCAAGCTGGTACTTACTTGGAAGCTTCATTCCCACTGGCTCACTTTCATAGTGCTAGATGCTCCATGCTACTAGAGGGGAAAGGTAATCATCAATCTTACCCAGATGTGAACACCGAAAGTTACAATGACTGGCCTGACAAGCTATGTCCAAAGCTGAAATAGTGAGTGCTATGAATATTATAGGAGTAACCAACTACATTATGATTGGATCTAAGGCCCACCATGTGAGATGGAACCCATTTCTGACACTGTTAATGGGACTAAGAATATGTCAGCTAGGTTATGGACCTTTGTGTAGAACTTAACACTGTTCTGCTAGGAGACAGTATGAAAACAACTTCTAAAGACTTACTGGTATACCCATAGATCAGTCCTCATCAAAGAATTGTCTTCCTGCAGTAGATAGATGGTGATTAACACAGAGATCCTCACCTGGTCAAAGTGCAGAGAGTAAGAGCCCTACAGGGGATGTTCATATCAAACCCCTTTCTCCAAGGCTTAGGGAACTTCCTGGAAATGGGGGTGGAAAGATTGTAAGAGGCAGAGGTAGTGGTTGACTAAAACAGTTTCTGGACACACAGATCATTTGCACATGTGAACTCACAGTGATTATCATGCAACGAGCAAAGTGTGCACAAGCTCACGCCAGATGAAACATGAGCATGGGGTATGGGGTAGGGAGGTGGGCAACATTCCACCAGTGGCCGAGGAGCTATTGGCATTTGATAGCATCTGGGGGAGGGAGAGTCAGATTTATTTAATAAAGTGTCTCCTGGTAGCTCAACCACACTCCAAGGTGGGAGGGTGAGACCAGGAGGGGTGGAGGGGGGAACACTGTGATGGAGATGTGGCTTGAAGTAGTGAATAAACATTTTTTTAAAAAAGCCTGTATTCCACAAAAGTGGAAAATCTTAAAAAAAAAAAAGCTGGTTAAAAAAGAAGAAGAAGAAGAAAACTTAAAGCTGTAAAGCTGGTTGGGTAGGGAGGTGAGAATAGATAAGGGAGGAGTTGTAGGGAAATATAATAAAAATACATTCTATGAATTTCTCAAATAATTAGTGAAATTACTATTAAAAATAGTGACATTTCACTGTAACTGATAACATGCTTCTTTTTAAAGTGATGTAAAATTTGGTGTTAATTCAAATTAAAAAAAGTTGTATTTAGTGCCAAACATATACCCAGCTCTTCTCATCATAATATAAATAATCAGATAAAAAATTAACACCTAGGCATTTATGGTAACAGGAATGAAGAATAGCCCACATGAGTCTTTACTTTTGACATTTATTTTGTTCTGTATTTTTAAAAAAGTATTCAATAAAGGTTGGCTGGGAAGCTATGAGAGAGAGAGAGAGAAAGAAAGAGAGAGGGAGAGTATGAGGAGTAAAGGGAAGAAGCAGCAACCTCTTTCTTCTCTGTAGCCCTCCTTTCTTCCTTGTTGCACCCCCCTTCTCCTGGGGCTCACTAGCCTGGAAAATAAGGGAGCAGCCAGTCAGTGAGTTGGAAGGATTTTAGATGCGGTCCAACTGTAGAAATTGGAATAACCTCCTGGTATAGTAGGAGTGGGGAAACAGGAAAATCTAAGAAGTAAGCTCTGAATGCAAATTTGTGATCAAGCCAAAAAGGAAAAAAAAAAAAAAAAAAAAAGGATGGAATTTTTCGTGTCTGAATCTGGTCATACATGGAGCTTTAGTTCAGTTTGTCCCTGGAGTACGGATCAAAGTTCAGCCTCAGAAGACTTTGTTTTGATTGTGGGCGAACAGTGTATTTATATAAAACATGAGAATGTTCATTTGGACCCATAAACTAGATCCTAAATGCTCAGATAAGGAAAACGAGCCCGAGAAAAACTAATAGAAAACAACCATGCTTGGGCTGGTGTAGAGCTGGGATAACATCTAATCATGAAATAATCAAGAACCAGTATGCTCCCGATTTTCACTAAGCACCAGTGATTGCAGTTCAATGTGGAAAACATGTTTCCATGAGGATTATGGGGCCTTTTTTGAATTCAGGTCCAAATAGCCTGCTTGGCTGAGGCAAATTCTTGGATTCAATGTTGTGTTCTGAAAATACTATTTTCCTTGCACTCATTCATCAACTCTTTCAGTCTTACTGCTCTCCTCTCTTGTAATGATCCCTGAACTTTGGGAGGTAAGGGCTTGATATGTATGCTCCATTTAGTTCTGAACATTCCGCAGTGTCTCATTCCCTTCATCTTGACCAGTTGTGACTCTGTGTTAACTGTCATCTACTAAAAAAGGAACTTCTCTGATGAGGTTGAAAGATGTACTCACCTGTGGCCATAAAAATAAGTCAGCACGAATGAGTTTAATATTGTACCCATTTAGCAAAGTAATGGTAATAGGTTTTCTCATAGAGCCCATGCCCCACTTTTCCAAATGCATTGCCTATTTTGTTAGAGATTGTGTGTCCTCTTAACAACTGGCCACCCTAATAATAGATTTTTTTGGCATAAAATGAGTTAGGACACAAATAGATCTTGACATACATGTTTGTCAGTGACAACTACTTAAGTATTTATACTTCATTTTCTTGTTAGAAGTAAAAACCAGTTTATAGAGTATAGTAGGAACACCATGCTTGCCCCTTTAAAAGACATTTGTTAGGACTGATTGGTATCTGAAAGTGCTTTGTGATGTCTAACAATTATTATTTAAATGTACTCATTAATAAATATGGACCATTATCTAGGCAGAAAAGATACCAAGGGGCTGGAGAGATGGCCCAGAGGTTAAGAACATTTGCTGCTCTTGTAGAGGATCTGAATTAAATTCCTGGCACCCCACATGGGGGCTCACAGCCATCTATAACTCCAGCTTCAGAGAATCTAATGTCATCATTTGGCCTCTGAGAGCAACAGGCACATATGTAGTGTAGAAAAGCAGGTGAATACTCATACACATAAAATAAAAATAAGGAAATCTTTAAAATATTAAAAACTTGTTTCGAGGTTGTAGTATAATTGCATCAATATTATACATACAGTATTATTCCTAAATGTATATATGCAATCTGGTCAGTCCATATAACAGGCTGGTCATTTGATATTGGATAACCAATTGATTAGCTCTTCCATGGAGAATACTCTCTCTCAGCAACTCCTAGTTGCCTGTAGTTTTCTGTGGAGGGTGAGGTCTTGTGGTCCTTTCCCTATCCACATTACTATGTCTATTGATGTTGTCCCTGTTCAGTCCATGTTTACGTAGTCATCTTGGTGAGACTTCATTGGTGTAGCATCTCTGACATTTCTAGGGAACACAATCTCCTAACTCTCTCTCCGTTTCTCTTGGTCTTACAATCTGCTCCTTTTTCTGCAATGATCACTAACCACTGGTGTAGAAGATGTGTTGTAGATGTAACAGTTGGGATTGGGTACCACAGTTCTGCATTTTGTTTGGTTGTGACATTCTGTAATGGTCTTTGTCTGTTGCATGAGAAGTTTCCTTGATGAGGAGTGAGAGATACACTTATCTGTAGGAATAAGGACAATATTTAGAATATATTTAGGGATTATACTGGTTTAGTAAAGTAGAAATTGTAGATTACCCTCCAAGATCCATGATGTCACTAACTCTGGGTAGTTGGCTCAGTTTCCACTACTAGGCATGATTTTTCTCCTTTTGAGTGGGCCTTAAGTACAAATATAGAATTGTTGGTTACTGCCAAGGTGTGTGTGTGCCACTACTGTACCTTTTGTGTTATGCCATTCTGGACATTGTTGTGGTTCATAGGTGTCATAGCTGGGTAGGACTGTAGCTTGATTTCCTCCCTCAAAAGCCTGCATGGCACTTTCTGGTACCAAGAAAGCTAGACTTTAGGGAGGAAGCTTTTAGGTCAGATCTTGGTTGGGCTCTCTGGGCTCTGTATCTGGAGTGCATGGTATCTTCAGCAATACTGGCTTCTGTCCTTTAGGGTGCAACCCAGGGCTATAACAATTACCTATTTTTTGAGAGTCTCTTGAACACACTGACCAACAACTCAAAAGGTTTCTCATGCCTGATACTGGGGTTTATGTTAGATCATCTATGTCTCTTGCAGGGAGCATTTTTAGCCCAGATGAGACCATTCCATTTAAATTATATATGTGTTTGTATACACAGAGGTACATGGATTATATAGGTACTTTTAGGTAGAGAGTTAATAGTATGGTTCCTTGATGTTTAAAGACATCTTTAGTGTTGTTTTATCCTCTTCCCTCTTCTTTTGTGTTTATCTACCTCTTCCTCCATAATTAAAGTCCTCTCTCCTGTTTCCCCATTTCCCCTTTCAGATCACTTATATCCGACTATATCTCTCTTTGCTCATCCCTCCCACCCTGAAAACACACACCCAGGCAATTGTTCCTATTTTCTTCCCTGATGTTTGCAGTTATTCCAGATTACATGCTCACATCATAAGATTTGGAGCTAGGAACCCCAGGTAAGAGAGATTAGATAACATTTGTCTTTCTGAGTCTAAATTACCCAGATCCATCAATTTACTTTCTAGATCTGTCCATTTACTTTCAAATTTTGTGATTTCATTTTTTTTTAATTTACAGCTGAGTTCCATATTGTGTATTACTACAGTTTCATAATCTATTCATCTGAAGGACATTTAGGTTGTTTCTATTTCCTATCAATTGCGAATTGAGCAGCAATAAATAGCCATGAGCAAGCATTTTTCTGTGGAGTAGGATGTTCAGTCTTTTGGGCATATGACAAAGAGTGGTAAAGCTGGGCTATAGGATAGATTTAATTTTTTAATTTTTTGAGAATTCTCCATACTGAGTTTTATAGTGACTGGGTGAGTTTTCAATTCCACTAACAGAAAACAAGTGTTCCATGTCTCCCACATCCTCTCCAGCATTTGTTATAGGTTGTTTTCTTTATGTTGCCATTCTGATTGTGGTAAGGTGAAATCTCAAAATTGTCTTGTTTGTATTTCCCTAATTTTAGAGATGATGAACAGTTTTTGAGATTTTTCTAGCCATTTTTATTTATTCTTTTGAGAACTCTTTTCAGACCCCAGGCCCATTTTTTTGTAAGAATCATTAAAAAAAAAAAATCTTTCTTCTTTGAATCTTGTATATAATATGAACAAGAATCCTCTCTCAGATGTTTCACTGGCATAGATTCACTTCAATTCCATGAGATTTCTCTTCAATTACATGGAGATTCTCTTCCATTCCATGAGATTTCTCTTCACTTGATGTGTCTTTAGCTGTGCAGTGTCGCGTCGACCTCGACCAGCAAGAACGACGCAACTCGCAAAAGCTCTTCTCAAGCAGTTTATTCAGGTCCCTTGAAAACAGTCTTCTGAATGGTCAGGCAGACCCAACCCACAGGCTAAATACTATATGAACAGCCAATCAAGTAAAGCCACGTGGTGCTATTTTACAGGCCCACGTATGTGGAAGCAAGCCAGATCAGCGGTCTTAACCAAATATGGACTTGTTTACCACCGAGAGCGCTCACCATCGGGCTGGTGGAAGGCAGAAACCGGTGCCATCTTTAGGGCACGGCACGTCGCAGCTCTCTACAGTGCAGAAGGTTTTTAGTTTCATGAGGTCCCTCTTGTCTATTGTTGGCCTTAATTCTTGGGTACATGATGTTCTATTCAGAAAGTAATTTCTTAATCTATACCCCATATGATATGATTTATATTTTCTTCTAGGAGATTCGGTGTTTTAGGATTTGGGTTTAGGTCTTTGATCCATTTGGAGCTAGATTTTGTGCAAGGTGATAGGTACAGGTCTAATTCCATTCTTCTGCATGTGGACACCCAGTTTCCCCAGAAGCATTTTTGAAGGTAATTTCTTTTCTTTAGCATATGTTTATTTTAAAAGCAATTTTGTTGAATATCAAATGGCTATAGTTACATGCACTCATGTTTTAGGTCTTTAATTTTGTTCCATTGGTCTACATGTCTGGTTTGTTCCAATACCATATTGTTTTTGTTACTATGACTTTGTAATATATCTTGAGATCTAGAATCGTAATCCCTCCAGAATTTTTCTTTAAAGAATAAGGAAATCTTCAGAAAAAAACATCAAAACATTTTTATGGTAATAATGTCTTTCTGGAAATGCCTCACTGCAATTGTTGGAATCTTTGCTAGAAAGTCAGAGTTGAATGTTCTTCTTCACTTGTGATGTAGAGTGAGAGATTCCTGCATTTTGGACATTTGTTTCTTCCCCAAAATGTTGATGTGATAATATCAAGAGATAGGCACTCTGAGGAGGTGACTACATGATGAGGGTGGTGCTCTCTCATATTCAGGCCCATTCTTCTTGTAGATATGAGATCGTTCACTGGACCATACCATTATGAGCCACACCTACATCAGGTGCCATCTGGGAGAAGATGCCCTTCCCAGACATTGAATCTGTTCATGCCTTGATCTTGTATTTCTCAGACTTATGAGAATTAAATTTCATGAATATTATGATACTTGGCTGTGGCACCCTGATGAGACAAATAAAGACCTGCCCACTGTGGCACTTCAGAGAAGTTACTGGTAATGTGTGGCATGTGAGATTGGGTTGCTATGACAATTGACATTCTGGTAGCTCATCAGTGGAATATTTGTGGAAAGTTTCTGTTTTCTAGGGAACTTGCTGATATACTGGAGTTGGGAGATCTGAGGGGTACATCTGGTATCATGAGTACAATAAGACTCTTCCTGTGTGCCATTTTGCATTCTCTCAGCCTCATGCTGGAGTCTGAACTCAGCTATGGTGGCCAGTTGTGAGGTGACTGAGCATTATAGTTTGAGCAGAAGTATCCTGTTGCAGGTATTCACCCCAGCCTGCTCTGTAAGCCTCTCTCTTCCTGGTTCAGGTCTTCTGGGCTTTAGGAATCATTTAACATCCAGAAATGCTCGAGTATAAAATAAATAAGATAACTCTTAACTAATGGAATCCACAGGCCAGATAAAACTTTTCTTGCAAGATCATGAGGCTTCTTAGAGAGTCAATATGAAACCTGAAAAATTGAAACTGTGGGAATAGAGATCATACTTCAAGATAGAGGCACATGGATTAGCCTTCTGAAAAGAACTTCAATAAAAAAGATAATTATTCAAAAATTGACAAAGGGGACTTAATGACATTAAGTAGTTTATGTACAACAAATGAAACAATCATCAGAGTGGGGATAGGAAAAAAAACTTTCCCAACTATACATCAGGCAGGGGACTAATATCTAAGGTATATAAAGAACTGTAAAAATTAATCACCCCAAATGACCAAGTCATCTAGTCATTAACTGAGCTAGTAAAATGAACAGATAGCTCTCAAAGTGACCAAAAAGTATTCAAAAAAATTTTAACTTTATTAGTCATCATGGAAATAAAAGTTAAAATAATAATGAGTTTCCATTGTACCCAGGACAGAATGACCAAGAAATCAAATGACAACAAACATTGCCAAGGATATGGGGAAAGAAGAAAACTTATTCACTTGTAATTGAGGTGTAAGCAAGTACTGCCACTATGGAAATTAGTGTGAAAGTTCCTCAAAAAACTTAAAATAGAAATATCACATGGTCATAGTCTACCATTCTTGTGGTCCACCCACATATTTTGTCGACTTATCACAGAAGTACTTACACAGACATGCTTATTGCTACATTATTTAGAATAGCAAGGAAATGGAATGAGCCTAAACGACAAGGAGAAAAATGGACTAAAGAACTGTGTTCTGTGCACACAATGGAATTTTATCCAGTAATAAAGAAAAATGAAATCATGACATTTTCAGGAAAATGCATGCAACTGGAAATCATTATGTTAAATGAAGTAAGCCAGATTTAGAAAGACAAGTACCACATGTGTTTTCTCATATGCAAAACCTATATTTAAAATGACATGTATGTGTGTGTGTGTGTGTGTGTGTGTGGACATACATGTGTTTGTAGGTCATGGAAACAGAAAGGGGAGCCTGAGGGGAGAGGAAGAAATTTTAACAGAGGTGGAAAATAGAGAGGGTAATGGAATACATGTAATTAGAACCAGAAGCTGCACTGCACCTGGGGAAGAAGAGGAACTAGGTGGAAGGGGAGAGGACCCACAGGAGGGCAGTGGGAGAGGGGAATGAATCAAGAAAGTGTAATGGAACATATACGAATGATGATGCAATGATGAAACCAATTTCTTTGTTTTCTGTTTTTAAAAAATATAACGAACGAGGGTGGAGATACAGCAAGCTTCTTTGGTTGAATGTTTGTCTAGCATGTACAAAGTCCTGGCTTCAATCTCTAATGCTCCATATACTGACCAGGGTAGCACTTGTCTGCAATACTAGGACTCGGGAGGAAGAGGTGGTTGGATCAGAAATTCAAGGCTAACCCTTGACTAGACAGAAAGTTCTGGATCAACTTGGGCTCCATGTGACTGTCTGTCAACAAACAGAGGAACAAATAAACATTAATTGAAAAGATATGAATATTCATGTTGTGAAAATATCCGTGTTGTGAAATTATTAAATACATTGTGCAATGAGGAATATTAATGTCAGTTTAATACATTTATATATTCATTTGAGGATAATTATCTTTTGAAAGAGACAGAGATGGCTACATGAATTGCCTCAAAGGAGGATGACCAGGTAATGAGACACAGGGAAAGAAAAAAACTTATTTCAACCTACAGTTTTTACAACCTACATTTTATTTTCATACTATGTATATATAAAACTGTTTGCATAGGAAAATAATTTAATCAAATGATGACTGCACAGAGATGCTACTGTTTTCATGGCTACATTGCATTGTATTCCATGAATTCTATGTTTGACTGTCAATCTCTAGTTCAAAGTTTGTTTTTACATAGTATATAACTCTACACTATGAAATTTTGTGTTGATTTCCTTGTTGCTTTTGTAAGTATTTTCTATAAGGAAGTAAGACATTTGAATTAGATCAGGTTCCATGAAGTAAATAGAAACACACCAGGTATTTTAAACAGAAAGACATTTACTACAGGGAACTGGGTGCTTGCAAATGCTATTAGAAGGGTAGAGGACTGGAACTCATGGGTATTACCACAGAAGTATTCATGTCAGTCTCAAACTTAGTGGGACACAATCCAGTGTTAAGAAGCTAATGCTATATGTAACCACTAGGAAAACTGGGTGTTTACTGTAGAATATATATGTATATGTATATATTATAATCTATCAAAAACAAGAATTTGGTAATTGATATAGTATATTTGTAGCTTCATGTTATTTTATCATGTTTAAAGATTCATGCAACTACTATAACCAGTATATAAAACTACTTCAGTACCACAGAGGTATTCTTGATTTTGATTTATATTCATCCAGCTACCATGTCCTCTACCAGACTACCACTCCTAACCAACACTTCTCCAGCTCTATAATATTGAGAAAGAATGTTACATAAATGGAGACATGTAAGAAATAACCTTTGAACATTTTTTTCACTCAGTAATATCCTTATGTTCTGTTCAAGTCATTGCATGTGTTCCTTGCTGACTGGTGTGGATACACCATACATATTTTGTAACGCTGTTTGTTTATTGAAAAATATTTTAATATGCATAATCTGTGGATTATTATAAATAAAATTTCTATGAATGGTTGTAAAAAAAGAAGCTAATGCTGATTGATGTCATCATTCTTCATACACGCTGCCTTATGACCAGAAGACAGTGATCATAAACTGGAATGTGATAATTTATCTACCCACATAAAAGTGTCTTGATCTCATGTCTTCTCTTCCATATATTATGTTGGGGGAACCTAAATCAGACCTAAAACATCAGCTGTTAGTATGTCTGGGAAATGTGGCCTGAGATTTCCTGCTCATCCAGTGTGTGGTGGGTATGAATGTAAGTAGAGGGGGAAGGATGAGGAATTGGAAACTGAAGGGCAGGGTAAATAGATATCCAGCAGAAAAGGACACAGACACTGAACAACTTTTTGAAGATTGGTTGTGGTGTTGCCAGAGTTTGAAGTTGGGCAACACACAGACACCTCCAATTATTTTAATAATCAATGCTTTCTTTTTTTTTAATAATTTATTTTTTATTTCTTCAAGTTACATCTCAATCACAATCACCTCCCTACTCCCCCCTCCAGTCCCACCCTTCCACCCTCCTCCTCCTCAGCCCCACCATCCTCTTCCCTTCTTCTTTTTTTTTTTTTTTTTTAGTTTAAGGTATTTATTTTTCCCCCCAACAGCTCTCCCTTTCAGTCCAAATAATGGTTCTTTTTCTTATAACTATAAATACAATACAAAACAACAGAAATAAATAGGCCACGATTATAAGAGTTATATGGCTTAGCATACATTCCCAATGTCCAGCTTTCTTTTTAAGTATTATAATATCACTACTATACCTGGAATTCCCTTTCCCACTCTAATATATAAATTTTACCCATATTTAATTATAGAATTTTGTAGGTTAATAAAACTACAGTCCATTGAGCTTTATCATTTACTGACCTTGTTTGTTAAATCCACTGGGAAAGATTTTATAATTTATTCATATAAGTATGACTCATTTCTTGCTAATTTGATTTTAAGGGATTTAGGCATAGCCACTGTTACTCTATCATAATAATTACATTCATGTATGATCACTCTTCCAGACATTTAAAGAGGTCATTATGTTCCATTTCTAATTTTATCCTACCATTTTTTTATAGACCTCATGGTATAGGTGAGAACATTTTTATGCAAAACGCTTGAGTAACTTGCCTAAGGAGAGAAATAAGTGAAATGGGGGAGTATGGAAGCTTAATTTTCCTATTATTCTGAATGTGAAAGTGTGACTTTTGTGTAAAATCATAATATATCATTATATTTTCTAGGTTATTGAAGCTGGTATTCAGAAGGCAGTTAAGTTTGGTTAATTATTTTGAAATACTTCCTTCTCTTTATTCTTTACTTTTAAACTTTGTGGTACATTTAGAAACCTGCTTATGGAATGTCCTGCAAGGAGGGTGTGTTTAAATCTCAAGACAACAATAAGCAAAGTATAAAACAAGTCAGTGTGACTCCCAGGTGATAGGAGGGTGAAGGGAGAACACAGCCTGAGGAACTTCTAGCCATCTGGCTAGAGTTCTCAGAATGACTGCTGACTGCTACAGTAGAACAAGATGTTTGCACCCAGAGCTGGTCTTTAACTGCAGAAAGCTCAGGAGGCTGTGGTCTGCTCATTTCCTTCCAACTGTACACAGCTGTGTCTGAAGAGGTGCTCTTCCCCGGCACAGTAATTAGACATGTGTTTTTCTTGGGTTTGGGGATGGATGAGCCCACCCTCATTCTAGAGTGAGACCCCATATGTCTAAGTCATTCAGCTCAACCTGACACTTTTGTTGTAATGACAGGATGGGTGACCAGAACTGTGACTGTTCATATGGTTACTGGAAATTTGTCAGTGTTTGAAATTGGACTAAGCAATGTGGAATAAGGCATTGCTTTCTAAGGTAAGATGCAGAGAGCATTTTTTTTTTCTCTGAATGCTTCTGGGTGCAGATCAGATGTGAGAGAGCTGGAACAGCAGCAGGCATTTGTAAACATGGAGAAAAGTTGGGCTAAAGGTTAAACTGTTAGGAGCTTGAAATCAAGAGAGGAAAAGGAAGCAAGAATCCTGATCAAATAATGCCTGAGCCTCCTTTGATTTTAAAATTATGTAGGCAAATAAAATACTTTATTTATTCCAGTTTGGGTTTTCTGGTAAGCAGTGAAATTTGCTTTTATTGCTAAAGAAGGTAGAAGAGAAGAAAATGGGAGGCAAATTACCTGCTTATTGGTACATTTTCGGCTCTTTTGAGATTCCTCCTCTCAGACATATTCTTTTTAATAAAGCATTAGCCTAAACTTTGATCAGCTGAACTGTTACTATGGGAATTTCTAATTTGTGTTGGACTACATGGTAATATTAGTCACATGGCATTTTTCTTGGGTGCTTGAAGTGCTACTGAGCACTTAAATTTCACATTATTTTAATCACTTTAAGATTAAATTTAAATAGCTTCTTGTAGTTAGTTGTTGCTGTCTTAGTACACACAGACTACAGAGACTGCTATCACATTGACTGCGGTGGCTTGAATGTGATCTTTCAAAATGCATCAGCTGAAACCTTGAGCCTCAAGGGAGAGGGGACGGACACACACACACACACACACACACACACACACACACACACACACACAGAGAGAGAGAGAGAGAGAGAGAGAGAGAGAGAGAGAGAGAGAGAGAAAGACTGCTGCATGAATTGGTGCAAAGTTAGTATCTTCCTTTTGCACTTATTCTGAAACTACATGTTGTAGAAAAAAGGCTAATTAAAGTATTTACTAGTATTTATATTATATTTAATTGATTTGGCGGTTGTTAATCTTTAAGCAGCCATTATAAATGAGCATACACAGATGCCAGGTGGATTTTAACAAGCCTTGGCCTGAATTGTGCAATCCTAGTCCATCTAAGTTAGCTCATAATTCTATTACCCAAATATGACCCCATATATACATACGTCCTTTGGACTGCCATTCTCCATGCTATGCCGATGTTCCTGGCCATGTGGAATGAAGTTCTTTTTTCTAACTCATGGTGTGTATCCTCCTTCTTCCTGTTCCTGCCTGGAATGAATTAATCCTCTGTGTAAAGCACAGGCTTCCTGTTCTAATCTCAGGAAGTCCCATCTTTCTCTGTCTTTGCCCAATCTCAGGCCTCAGCATTTTATTTAACCAATCAGAGACAATGCAAGTAACAGACAGCAAGCAGGAAAATTAATTAACATTTAAAATGCTTAACACCACCGCATCATACTACATATTGGCTTAGTTTATCCCAAATGGCCAAGCATCCTTCCTGAGCATGATTATCCAGGAATCCCTTCCTACATTCCGCTGGCTATCGTTCTGTTCTTCCTCCTAAACTCATTAAGCATCTCCCAGCCAAGTCCGCATATTCTACTGTGTTCAATATCTCCCATGGCTGTCCTCGATGAAATTGTCTTTTCTGGTGCCATAGAAAAGTGCTTGCCTTGGTGCTATTGCCCCACAACTGTCTTCAAGTCACTTCTAGGCTCTTGAAATGAAATCTGCCAACACCCCTGTCCATCTCATGGATAACTTACAGTCATAGCCACCTGGTTGAAGGACCATCCAACTTTCTCTCCCCTCTTCAATACCTGAGATTCACCCCTCTAGCAACAGATTATTTAACATCGTTATGTGAAGAAAAGAGAGAGAATGGCGTGTGATTAACTCCTGAGGGGCATCAGTACCTTCAGCAGTCTTCTTTTTCCTGTTTTCACCATCACCAGGTTCAGGAACCAATGCTGGAGAAAACCCTGGAGCTAGGACCACTGGTTTCTCTTTGAATCTGAAATACTTTGAGCTGACTCCCAGCCCTGCTCAGCAATCAGCAGTGTTTCCCTCTGGGGGAAAGTTGTCCTGTTTGTATTTTCTTTTCCTCCTATATTTTCCACCTTCTAAGCTGACTCTCAAGCAAGTGATCTCAGCTTATACTTAATTGAGACAAAACAGATCGACTTGGAAGTGCTCTCATCTTTCTCCCAAATCATTTCTGCCCAGTGCATCTGCGCATACTCTCCTTTTTAGTTCCATGAAGGCAATGGCTTTCTTTCAATGACAGTCTATCCTTTGGTTCTTCACCCCCATCTCCTGTACTTTTCTGGGTCTTTTCTCAGCCAGCCATTGAATTAACACCACTAACAAAAGCACAGATACAAACTCCCTCTCTATCTCAGCCACGGCAAAACTTTAAAATAGTATTGTTCTATTACTGTCTGTCTCCTCATTGTTGTCACCCACTCGATTTAAGCTCTTTCTGACCTCTTATCTGCTCCAAGAGCTCTACTGAGATCACTTATCACAATATCATTCTCGACTAGTCAGCATGTCCCTGTGGTCTAACTCAGTGTCTGGTGCCTTGTTCTCATCTTATCAGAGTCTGTGGCTTCAACCTGAGAGAGCCATGATCCCCTTCTTTATATGACCTTAGTTATATATCCCCTTAATTATATGACCCAGAGCTCCTTAGCTTCAGTATTTGTATGTGTGTGTGTATGTATATAGTTTATCATTATACCATTCACCAGAGGCCCATTAACATAAGTGCCTAAGATATAAGCATAATATAACAGCCTGAGAATATAAGTATCTGTACAAAATACAAGAAAGGAAAAGCATGGCCCAGGAAACCTGACTTTGGGCATAAAATCTTGGCTCTGTCACTTATTCATTGCGTAATCTTCAATAGCTTACTTGACCTCTTTGTCCCATATATATATAGGATTATATATATATATATATATATATTAAGGATAACAGTGATTTTCTTCTAGGGTTACTGTGAGGATTATGCTACTATATTATGTTGCTTGTATTAGGCACTTAAAATGTTAGGCAAAATGATATTCTGAAAATTATAAACTTATTGTGTCTTGCCCTGACCTCTTACCTGCCTATGAGACCTGATTACAGTTGCCTGGATGAGAGGTTCACATGGGTGATGATCGGTAAAATCTTCCATATCCATTCAGAGCAAAATCTGTTGTTTGTGGTTTGCTTTGACACCTCTTCCTCTATTTTTCCATTATTATCATATGCCATTCTTCACATAATGATGTTAAATAATCTCTGACTGGAGGGGTGAATCTCAGATATTGAAGAGTTGAATGGTCCTTCAACCAGGTGGCTATGATTGTAAGTCATCTGTGAAATGGAGAGGGGCAGATAGTAATCACTTCAAGAACCTAGAAGTGACTTGGAGACAGTTGTGGGGCAATTCCTCTATATCAGTCTTTTTGTTTTTAGTAAATAACATTACCTTTATTCAGGAAAAAAAATCATTAGTGAAATTGGAGGTAACTGCTAAGCCACAATCAATAGAAGAAAAATTAAAGCCATTGTGGTACTTCTTCGATTAGATAATTTTCACCAACAGCCAAAAACATCTTGAGCTTCCATGTTACAAATTCCCTTGTTAGTGTCTGTGTATGTACATGTGAGTGTGCACATGTGTGAGTATGTGTGCATGTGTGTGTAAGTGTATATACATGTGTGAGTGTGTGTGTGTGTGTGTGTGTGTGTGTGTGTGTGTGTGTTGGAAATGTTAGGTTGCCAGAAATTAGGAGAAATGTAACATGTGGTATAGAAATAAAAGCTCATGACTTCCACTTTTAAAGAATATTTTAAACTGCCCAGGCAGCTGAAGTGCACCGTAGTACAGAATCCCGTGTAGCTTTCAAATGTTTATAAAATAATCACATACTATCAAACTATTATGTAAATATCTGTTGTGTCCTCATGATTATTCTTGCCTCATTTTTAAAGCAGGTGTTTTATGATGTTTATTCACATTCTGCGAAATTCAGTTCCAGTGGACCACCCTTTTTGACTCATATTTGAATGACTTGAAATATGGAAGCAATATTCATATCCAGCCCAGTTACCAAACATAAGAAGTTATGGTTTCAAGAAGAAAATAAATAGCCTGGAATTCCTTAATGATCTTCTAGTAATAGATACAGCCTTTTCACAATACCGTTTAGTAAGCACATGTCAAATATCAGCCATTGGACTGAACAGTGTCATGCATTATGTCATTTGAACATTTTAACGGCTCTACCATGAAGCAGCACTAGTCACTACAAATGCCAGATAGAGGAGCTACGCTAAAAATGTGCTCAAATTCACATACCTAGTAAATGACAGAGTCCAGATTGAAGGTCATGTCCTCCTATTATTTCCCAAATCCTCTGAATTCATAATTAATTAATATTTTTAATATTGTAGTTGCAGAGGTAATTAATTTCCTATTATGTCATAATGTTTTATTAAGTAGCCTATTGTATTTATATTTTGTGCTATTCTATTTGATTAATTCTCATTTTTAGTAGATTTCATTTAAATAGATTCAATTTTTTTCTTTTTTTCTTTTATTCACTGGACAGGAAACTTCATTACCTCATTCTTGATGATTTATCCAATGGTAACATTCAGCTTCCAAGTTCTAGCTAAGGGTTTATAAATCAGTTTTTGTTGTGTTCACATTTCTCTTAGTACTATGGTTTCATTGTATAATGATTGTTTTGAAGGCTGAATCTCTACAAAGCTAAGACTTTCCATATATTAGTTCTCTTAAAAGTTGAGTTTGATTCCCAGATCATTCTCTCAGGTGGCCCAAACAGCTCTGCCACAACACAGGAAGCTGATGATAGAGAATGTTTAGATTGAGCCTTGTGAAGCTGGACCCTGAATTTATCTTTAGATCCAATTTTAGTGATGTATGCATTAAGATTCCTGGCAAGGAAAACACAGTTTCTACTCGATGAAAACCTATCTTTTTTTTCTGAAGTTGACTCTCACAGAAACTCCCCAGGTAGCAATAAAAAGAAAACACTGAGTTCTCCAAGTTTATTATTGAAGAACATAGAGAGAACAGCTTTCAGATCATTCAGGAAATGTCTTCATATGGCAGTGTCTAGAGTGGAAGGGCTTGGGAAGCATTCATGATCACCCATACAGTGCTTGCCTGAACACACTCCCTGAAGAGCTGAGTGACAGAGGTCAGGAAAACATCTTATGTTGGAGTTAGCCAAGAATACATATAAGGCCATTAAGTACAAGTTTTAATATGGGTAAAGAAAGTAAGAACATTTACATTTTCTTTTTCTTTAAAAAAATGTATTGGTCTTAAGACTGTAGCTTACTTATCCTATAAAATATTTTAAATACAACAAATATATGGAGCTCAAAACCATAAATAATTGAACAAATTTGGACAAGGAGAAAGGCATGGCCAGAAATTAATAAGCTAGCACCAAGATTGATGGCCAGAAAGACTGATTAGAGGTGGCTGAGAATTCCACTCTGAGTTCTTCATAGTGTGAAGGAAAAATGAATGATTACTATAAACAATGTCCACAGGACACAGATGAATTGAAGACACATGGAAGAACAATAAGATGGCTCACGTGTCAGATTTAACAGAAAAATATTTTGAAGTTATTTTATGTATTTTCATGGGCAGAAAGAAATATGCTTCATGATGAATAAACAAATGAGTAATCTCAAGAGAAATGGAGACTGGAAAAAGAGGAACAAATAGAAACTGTAAAGATGAAGATTTGTTATCTGATATAAAATATTTGAAATGGATATGCTTAATATAAGACTATAGATTGCAAAAGGAGTCAATTAACATGAGCAGATATCAACACAGCAGGGAAGTCATTTAAGCACAACCTTACAAAAACCTGACAGCTTTAGTGAGCTTTAGGGAGGTATTGAAGAGTTTAACATTTTAAAGTGAATATAACTGGTGTGGTGAAAAGGAAAAAATAATGAGGAAGAAAAAGTATTTGAGATCATTACGAATTTTTCCCCTAAAATGATGAAAAATACAAACTTGTGAGTTCAGGAAACTCAGAAAGTTCTAAGGATAAGTATGTTTTAGTCACATACAGTGATTGACATATGTGGCCCCATGTACTTGAATTGTTGAGACAGGAGGATCTTTTTTCTATGAGTTTGAGACCAGCTTGAGTAACATAGTGACATCCTATCTCAAGCATAGAAAAAAAAAAGTCCAAAAACCAAAAACCAAAAACCAAAACCAAACCTATGGATATCATAGGTAAACTGCAAACTGCTGAAATCAAGGATATAGAAATAATTTCTAAGGCAATTTGAGAAAAGTGACTCATTGTGTACAGGTGACAATGAGGGATTTATATTTAATTGTTGTCAGAAGGAAGGGGTATTAGCTGACATGAAAGTAGCATGTTCAAAGCAAATCAAAGAAAGAAGAAGCTTGCTAACTCAGTGTTTTGTATCCAATGAAACCACCCTTGAAAAATGAAAATAAATAAATAAATGAATTAAATAAAAATGAATCTAACAGATTTATCGACGGCAGACTGTAAATAATGTTGAGGGATGTGATTAGGCTGAAGACAAATGCTGGATTGTGTCTTGGAGCTACAGAGAAAACTGAACAATAAACAAGAAACAAGAGACAATAAGCAGGATAAGTTTGAAAGACATACAATATTTCCTTTCTTTCTTTAACTCATACAAATATTTAAGGCAAAAAGGTAGAATACTAAATTGTGAGATTTATGGCATATATGGATCATTCTTAGTTAGGATAGTTTTGTTCTTGATGGTGAATAGAAGTACATATCAAAACAAAAAGTACATGTCTGATTATTTATTGTTTGAGAATTTTTTATATGTGTATGTGTTATGACTAAATTCATCTCCTTCATCCTGCCTTTCGATTCCTCCTCTATCTTTTCCCACTCTTTCCCCCCAATTTCATGTGCTTCCTCCAAGCCCCCTGTAACACAGTGGCTTTTATTATTTTTATATTATATTAATTATACACTCTAATTTATTTTACAGTACATAATTCCACTACCTCCCTTCCAACCCCCCAATACTAGGCGGTACAGAAAGAAGGTTAGAGGTGAAAGGACATAGGTCTTTTTGAGCTACTTCCTGTTGATTAAGGTCGTAGGGTTCTTTGGAGGTAATACTAGTGTCAGTAGAAGTCTAGCTAACCAGGAGACAGCAGCAGGAAGAACAAGCAGTAGTTTGGGGCAGCACCAGCAGCCAGAAGAGCATCAACCTCTTTCTTCTGGGTAGCCCTTACTTCTACTTCTTTGTAGAGCCCCCTTCTCATTCTGGGCTCACTCTGGCTTTTTTTTATTCCTCTCTCCCAAGTCTTCAGAGTAAAACTTGCTCAATTGGTTAAGCCATGCTCCCGCTAGCTCAGGATACAGTTAATACTTTACACCTGTATCTTAAGCAGCTTCACATGTGGGATTAAACAAAAAAAATTCTTATAATTGGTTTTAATAAACTCATACCACAGCCCCTGACAAAAATGGAGAATCTATCTAGTGCTACTTGTATGTGCTTGGCAGTAAGACCATTGACTGGAACATGGAGCTGAAGTAAACTGATCCTTCCTCTGCCATCAGCTGCCAGTTGCCACCAAGAGCTCCTCAGACATACATGGACCTCATGAACCCCTCCTCCATCCATGTTGGGATTTTGGATGGTTTGATCTAATGCAAGTTTGTGCATGTCTAATTTTTTAAAAGAAAAAAAAAACAGATTATTTATGCAATCTAAGCCTGGCAAATGCTTCTCAGAGATTAAATTCAGAAATAATTATATTTATTCAAACTGAAAAAGACACCTTATTAAAACACACCATAGGAAAATTGTAAAAATAAATATATGGCTAATTAAACTATTTAACCAGTTTATTGTTAATTTGTTTGGGTGGCTATTAATCTTTAAACAGGCATTATAAATGAGCACACAGAGATCGCATATATTTTAACAAGCCTTGGCCTGAGTTGTGCAATCCTAGCCCATCTAAGCTAGCTCATAATTCTATTACCCAAATATGACCCCAGATATACATACGTCCCTTTGGACTGCCATTCTCCATGCTAGGCTGATGTTCCTGGCCATGTGGAATGGGGTTCTTTTCCCAATCCATGGCATGTGTCGTCTTCTTCCTGCTCCTGACTGGAATGTCTTAATCCTCTGTCTAAAGTGCAGGCTTCCTGCTCTAATCTAAGGAAGTCCCACCTTTTTCTGTCTTTGCCCAATCTCAGGCCTTGGCATTTTATTTAACCAATCAGAGTCAATGTAAGTAACAGACAGCAAACAGGACCAATTAATTAACATTTAGAATGCTTAACACTACCCCAACAGAAAATGGAAAGAGAAATGTGGTTGGGATAAGGTACTGACAACCCATATTTTCCACAAGGATCTTGTATTTAGAATATATAGTATGAAATGTCACAATAAGTAGAACCTAATGATCAAAGTGAAGAGTACAAAATTTTGAAAAATTCATCAGGAAGGATTTACCAATAAACTTGCTGAAAAATATGCTGACAGCCTTTAATTAGTAGGAAATTCTAAAGTAAAAGTGCATAGTAAGATACTATGTGGTTATAAAGTGGTTCACTTCACTTAAGTTGCTCATGCGACAAATGTATAGAATGCATGGAGAGCAAAACTGACTATGCTACTTCTTCTAGGTAGCATTTAATTGTCATTGCAGAGATAGGAAGTTCACTATAGAGTTAGTTGTCTTTTAAATTCTAGAGTTATAATGAACCAGGTGGTGATGGTGTACACCCTTAATCCCATCATTTGAGAGAGATACACCCTTAATCCCAACACACTGTAGAAAGAAACATGCAGATCTGTGAGTTCAAGGCCAGCTGGACACTGTGTAATCTCCAAATAGAGAAAAACTTAGATCCAGCAGTGGTGGTACACATCTTTAATCCCAACAGTTGGGAGGCACATACCTTTGACCCAATACTTAGAATGCAGAGGCAGGCACATAGGATTTGGAATGATTTACGTTTAAAAGCAACCCACAAGAGACATGCTGAAATTCAAAGTGAATTGTCCTTCGAGATCTCAAAATATATTCATTTAAAGGTATGTTTAGTTCCAAAATATCAAAATAATTTCTTTTTAAATCTCAAGAGAAAGATAATGCTTTTTTATTGTCAAAAAACCCTATTTGCTCCAGGAAAAATATTACCTGACCCTCCCCCCAATAGTGTCCCACAGTTAGGATTAGCGAAGGGCTCTGTTCTTACCTTTCCATGAGATTAAAAGCATTCATCTAAGGAGTGCAGGGACAACTGGACAACTGCAACCCCAGAAGAAAACAGATCAGACACCAAAGAAGACTGTAGCCCAGATAATCCAGCCTCTCAGACTTTCTCAATAGCTGTTTCCTCAAAAATATACTACCACAACAACTCAAAATTGCTAAGATTATTCAGCCCCACAGACTGTCCCAGCCGGAACTTCAATAAAACCCTGAAGTTCAGCTTCTGTTTACAAACTTCTTAGTATATTTAAATAGCTGAGCACAAAAGGACTGAACATCAAACGATTCTATTAAAGTGCTTAACCATTTTTTCATTCTTATTTGGGCCCCAGACAGGTCCCAAATTATGTCCTAAATCATCAGGAAGTAATTTTAAGAGAGCAATGTCCCATCCCCAGAAGGTGGGGTGGGTGACTTTTTCCCCTCTTTGGTCATTTGATAAGTTATAAATACTTGTTATTTAGGAGGAGAGGTAACTAGTTTTCAAATGGTCTTGTTAAATAGGTTTAGGAGGTTAGACCCAGGGATTATCTCTCTTTCTTTTCTGTATCCTTCTTTTTCTCCTATATAGGGGAGAAAAGATGAGAAAAAATGGGATATAGGGGGGATCCAAGATGGTGGCGGCCGGCGCGGACGTATTTTGATTTCTGTGTCAACAGTCACAAGGCGTCAAGTGTTGCAGGATGCTGTACAAAGGGCATGACCCCTTCTAAATCTCACCCAGCTACACAGGGACCACGGAAGATGCCTGGGCAGGACACCCCTTCCAACTCTCAGACACGCTAGGAAGCCTCTGGACCTGGGAATTGGGATAACCCATCCCCCCAAAAGGAGAAATACCCGGTAAATTCCAACCTAATACCCAGCCTGCAGATTCAGAAACCACGCAGAGATAATCCACACCCTGCTGGGCACTCCCAAATCTCACACAGACAATCCAATTATCTGGGAAAGGTTGCGACCCTTGGAAGTGAAGTAGCTCCACTGCAAAGCGCCTTCAGATCCCAGTCTCTGACATCACAGGCCAGCTTCCAAGCCTCAGGAGCAGCAATGCTATTGGAGCTGAACTGCAGATTTACCCCCTACAGGAACCAACCCCGGGCAAACTGTGAGATATTTGAAACTGTCCTATATTGAACTTTTGTACTAGTAAGGGCCCTTCTGGTGGGGAATCAGAGCTTATTTGTGCACAGCTCCGCCACCTGAATTAATTAGGTCCCCACCTGGGAGGCGGGACTGAATGGCTCTCCTTATAGGGGTGGAGTAAGGCAACTCCTACACCACAGTGCCCCCTTTGGACCCAAGTCCAGAAGACAGCAAAAAAAAAAAAAAAATTCCTCATGGCCAGAGGCCAGAGACAAAAAAAACAAAACAAAACAAAACAAAACAAAAAAAAAACCCAAAACAGAGCGAAATATCTCCAACAAAAGAAAGCAACGCTATTCCGTCCAGCCCGAACCACCTCACCACAACTGAAACACATGAAAACGATGACAATTCTACATTATGGAAAGTGGTAAAGTCCCTTCAAGAAGAACTTAAAACTATGAAGGAATTCAAAGAAGCCACAATTCTACAAGTCAAAACAATGAATAACATCATTAAAGAGCTCCAAGCCAAGGTGACCCAGCTTGAACAGGAAAAGGATAAAGCAATGAAAGATCTCCAGACAAAAACAAGCAAACTGGAGAAGGAAATGTACAGAACAAACACTACCATTCAAGACATGAAAATAGAAATGGAAACAATAAAGAAAACACAGTCAGAGTTAAAAGAGGAAATGGAGAATCAAGAGAAGAGAACAGGAATGACGGATATGAGTATGAAAAATAGGATGCAAGAGATGGAAGACAGGATCTCAGGCATGGAAGATTCGATGGAAGAAATCAGTACAACATCCAAAGAAAATGAGAAGGCTAAAAAATCTCTCACCCACAACATTCAAGAAATCAAGGACTCAATGAAAAGACGGAACCTAAGAATTATAGGCATAGAGGAAAGAGAAGACTCCCGACTCCATGGTCCAGGAAATATCTTCAACAAAATCATAGAAGAAAACTTCCCAAACCTACAGAAAGAGATGCTAGTAAAAATCCAAGAGGCTTACAGAACACCAAACAGATTAGACCAGAAAAGAAACTCCTCTCACCACATAATAATAGAAACTCCAAATGTAGAGAACAAAGAAAGGATATTAAAAGCTGTAAGAGAAAAAGGCCAAGTCACATACAATGGCAGACCCATCAGAATCACACCTGACTTCTCCTCAGAAACTTTAAAAGCTAGAAGGGCCTGGACGGATGTCCTACAAGCCCTGAGAGAACATAGGTGCCCAGCCAGACTACTATATCCAGCAAAACTCTCTATCAACATAGAAGGAGAAAACAAGATATTCCATGACAAAATCAAATTCAAACAATATCTCCTCACAAACCCAGCCCTACAGAAGATCCTAGAAGGAAAATTCCAACACAGAGAAGATAACTACACCCAAGAAAACAGAGGAAATAGAAACCTCCACAGCAACTAAACAAAAGAGAAACACAAGACAGCCAGCTATACCAAAATAATGGGAAATAACAACCCCTGGTCACTAATATCCATCAACATCAATGGACTCAACTCGCCAATAAAAAGACACAGACTTACAGACTGAATCCGTAAACAAGACCCATCTTTTTGCTGTATACAAGAGACACATCTCACTATTGAAGATAAACACTACCTCAGAGTAAAGGGCTGGGAAAAGATCTTCCAAGCAAATGGACCCAGGAAACAAGCTGGAGTAGCCACCCTAATATCAAACAAAATAGACTTCTAATTGAATTTAATAAAAAAAGACAGAGAAGGGCATTACATACTCATTAAAGGAAATATACACCAAGAGGTCATCTCAATATTGAATATCTATGGCCCAAATACAAAGGCACCTACATTTATAAAAGAAACGCTTCTAAAACTTAAATCACACATCGATCCAAACACTTTAATAGAGGGAGACTTCAACCCCCACTCACAACTATGGACAGATCATCAAGACAGAAGCCAAACAGAGAAATAATGAGTCTAACAGAGATCATGAACCAAATGGACCTAACAGATATCTACAGAACGTTTCACCCAACCACAAAAGAATATACCTTCTTCTCAGCACCTCAGGGAACCTTCTCCAAAATCGACCATATAGTTGGACACAAAGATAGCCTCAACAGATACAAGAAAATTGAAATAACCCCTTGTACCTTATCAGACCACCATGGAATAAAGCTGGACTTCAATAGCAAAAGAATCAACAGAAAGTCTACATTCACATGGAAATTGAACAACTCTTTACTAGAGGACCACTGGGTCAGGGAAGAAATAAAGAAGGAAATCAAAGACTTCTTAAAATCCAATGAAAATGAAGACACAACATACCCAAACCTATGGGACACAATGAAAGCTGTGCTACGAGGAAAGTTCATAGCATTAAGTGCCTTCAAAAAGAAAATTGTGACAGTTCATATTAGTGAATTAACAGCTAAACTGGGTGAATTGGAAAAAAAAGAAGCAAACACTCCCAAGAGGAGCAGAAGGCAAGAGATCATCAAACTTAGGGCTGAAATCAACAACTTAGAAACAAAAAGAACTATACAAAGAATCAAAGAAACCAAGAGTTGGTTCTTCGAGAAAAATCAACAAAATAGACAGACCCTTAGCCAAATTAACTAAAAGACAGAGGGAGAAAACACAAATCAACAAAATCATAAATGAAAAGGGTGAAATAACAACAGACATTGAGGAAATCCAGAGAATATTTGGATCCTACTTTAAAAATCTATACTCCACCAAATTTGAAAACTTAAGTGAAATGGACAATTTTCATGATAGATTCCACCTACCGAAGCTAAATCAAGATCAGATAAACAGATTAAACAGCCCTATAACCCCTAAGGAAATAGAAACAGTCATTAAAAATCTCCCAACCAAAAAAGCCCAGTGTTAGATGGCTTTAGCATGGAATTCTACCGGACCTTCAAACAGGAGCTAACACCAACACTTTTCAAACTCTTTCACAAAATAGAATCTGAAAGAACATTGCCAAACTCATTCTACGAGGCCACAATCACCCTGATTCCTAAACCACACAAAGACCCAACAAAGAAAGAGAACTTCAGACCAATCTTCCTCATGAACATAGATGCAAAAATACTTAATAAAATACTAGCAAACCGAATTCAAGAACACATCAAAAGTATCATACACCATGATCAAGTAGGCTTCATCCCAGGGATGCAGGGATGGTTCAACATACGAAAATCTATCAACGTCATTCACCATATAAACAAGATGAAAGAAAAAAACCACATGATAATCTCGCTAGATGCAGAGAAAGCATTTGACAAAATTCAACACCCCTTCATGCTAAAAGTTCTGGAGAGAACGGGCATACAAGGGCCATAACTAGAAATAATAAAGGCAATATACAGCAGGCCAGTGGCCAACATCAAAATAAATGGTGAGAAACTTGAAGCATTTCCTCTAAACTCAGGGACAAGACAAGGATGTCCACTTTCACCATATCTCTTCAATATAGTACTTGAAGTTCTTGCTAGAGCAATAAGACAACTAAAGGACATCAAGGGGATAAACATCGGAAACGAAGAAGTCAAATTATCACTATTTGCAGATGATATGATAGTATACATAAGCGACCCCAAAAATTCCACCAGAGAACTCTTACAGCTGATAAACACCTTCAGCAAAGTGGCTGGATACAAAATTAATTCAAAAAAATCAGAAGCCCTTCTTTATCAACAAACAAAAGGGCTGAGAAAGAAATAAGGGAAACAACCCCCTTCACAATAGCCACAAACAACATAAAATACCTGGGGGTAACTCTAACCAAGCAAGTAAAGGACCTGTACGACAAGAACTTCAAGCCCTTGAAGAAAGAAATGGAAGGGGCCTTTAGAAGATGGAAAGATCTCCCATGCTCATGGATAGGTAGGATCAACATAATAAAAATGGCCATCCTACCAAAAGCAATATATAGATTCAATGCAATTCCTATCAAAATACCAACACAATTTTTTATAGACTTGGAAAGATCTAGTCTCAATTTCATATGGAACAACAAAAAGCCCAGAATAGCTAAATCAATCCTGTACAATAAAAAAAAAACATCTGGAGGTATTACCATCTCAGATTTCAAGCTGTACTACAGAGCAATAGTTGTAAAAACAGCATGGTAGTGGTATAGAAACAGACCAGTAGATCAATGGAATCGAATTGAAGATCCAGAAATAGACCCACACACTTATGGCCACCTAATTTTTGACAAAGAAGCCAAAATGGCACACTGGAAGGACAGCATCTTCAACAAATGGTGCTGGTCCAACTGGATGTCCATTTGTAAAAGAATGAAGCTAGACCCATACTTATCACCTTGTACAAAACTTAAGTCCAAGTGGATCAAAGACCTTAACATAAGGCCGGTCACACTAAATCTACTAGAAGATAAAGTGGGAGAAACCCTCGAACTAATTGGCACAGGTGACAACTTTCTGAACAGAACACCAACAGCTCAGGACTTGAGATCAACAATCAATAAATGGGACCTCATGAAACTGAAAAGCTTCTGTAAGGCAAAGGACACTGTTATTTGAATAAAACGGCAGCCTACAGACTGGGAGAAAATCTTCACCAACCCCACATCTGACAGAGGGCTAATATCCAAAATCTGCAAAGAACTCAAGAAATTAAATGCCAAGAAACCAAATAATCCAATCAAAAAATGGGGGACAGAGCTAAATAGAGAATTCACAAAGGAGGAATCCCTAATGGCTGAGAGACACCTGAAGAAATGCTCAACATCCTTAATCATCAGAGAAATGCAACTCAAGATGACTCTGAGATTCCATCTCACACCTGTCAGAATGGCTAGGATCAAAAACTCAAATGACAGCACATGCTGGTGAGGGTGTGGAGAAAGGGGTACCCTACTCCATTGCTGGTGGGAGTGCAGGCTTGTGCAAACACTATGGAGGTCAGTCTGGCGATATCTTAGAAAACTTGGAATAGCTCTGCCTCAGGACCCAGCCATACCACTTCTGGGTATACACCCAAATGCCTCTTCATGGAATCATAAGGAAGTTTCCTCATCTATGTTCATAGCAGCCTTATTTGTAATAGCTAGAAACTGGAAACAACCCAGATGTCCCTCAACCGAAGAATGGGTTAAAAAATTGTGGTACATCTACACAATGGAATATTATTCAGCTATCAGAAACAATGAAATTATGCAATTTGCAGCCAAATAGATGGAACTAGAAAAGCTCATCCTGAGTGAACTAACCCAGACTCAGAAGGACACATATGGCATCTATTCACTTATAGTAGGATTTTAGCTATATAGTAGAAGGTATCAATACTACAACTAACACACCAAAGGGAACTTGGACATAGACTTCTTATTTTTAATTTTTATTTATTTTTTATATATTAGTTATATTTTTCTATTTTTTAGTCTTTTTTTATCTATTATATGCTTATTGATTTGTTTGTTTATTAGTTCTCTCTCCCAGACAACGAGACACTTTTCACTGATGGTACTGCTTCATAGATCCCCAATGAATGAAGAGGCTCTTGGCCCTCATACGAACTCTCAACTGAGATGAGGGACTGTTATATAAGGACACCCCACCCCAGAGAAATGGGATGGAAGGGTTAGGAGGTAAAGAAAAAAAATGAAATGTGATGTTTTGGCCTTTTACTACTAACTGTCATGAACTGTTTAGGATATTTAAGAAATGCAAACTAATGGTTATGCAAGCCAGTCATTCTGTTAGGTACTATGACAGCCTATTATAGTTACTTGCTAAGCTAATCATAAATAAACCTGCTAAGAGACAAGCAACATCTGCTTACCCTAATATAAGAGATAGATAGGGCCTCTTCAAAAACCTCAAGAGATCTGCAGAATATGGCATTCAAAGATGTTTTCGTAACTTTAGATTTTTTTTTATATCAAGACATAGCAACTCCTGACAGCACCCTCTATTCTCCTCCAAGAAGAAGATGAGCATCGAAGAATCTCCAGTGGGAGATTATTGAATTAGTCGCAAGCCTTATCTCTTGGTAGGAAAAGCCCCTTGCTCCAACTGTAGACAGAATGCTGTCCAAACAGGACAAAACCTGGAAGCAGGTAAGTCGACAGCCTAGCTCTGCCAAGACAGGGTAGGTAAGTCCTTCATAACCCCTGCTCTACAATCAATGTCTGTCAGAGAAGCGGGGCCAAACGACTGAAGAGCGATGCTGTAATGTATGGAGAGAAAATGGGAACTGTCCAGGCAGCCACTGGTATGTCATTTCTTAGTTTTGGAAGCTGCAGGCCCTGTACTTCCTATAAAATCAGATATATTTATCCCTCTCAGGTCTCTGAGGTGGTTGAAGAACAGATAGCTAGAGTCTCATAATTGAATTTTGAGTTGTTTAGGAGTCAAGAGAGTGTTATACATCTAAGAAGATACTTTTAAAATTGTGTTGCAATTAGTATGAATGTTGAGTCAGATATAGAACTTTAAACTCATGGAGATGTTTAGATAGTAGAATGTTAAAGTCAGGTACCAAATACATATGGACTGGTCATTGGGAATGTACGTTAAGCCATATAACCCTCATAACTGTGGCCTAATTACCTCTGTTGTACTATATTGTATTTATTATTATGAGAGAAAGAGCCATTTGTTGGACTGAAAGGAGAAACTGTAGGGGGAAATAAGATATACCTTAAACTTAAAAGAAAAAAAAAAGGGAAGAGGATGGGGGGTTGAGGGTGGGAGGGTGGGACTGGAGGGGGAATAGGGAGGGGACTGTGATTGAGATGTAATTTGAAGAAATAAAAAATAAAGGAAAAAATGGGATATAGACTTAATATAGGAATGATAAAGAAAAAGGGACAGATTATTGAATATGCTCTTATATCTTTGTATATTGATACAAAATTAAGATTATATTTTGTTAAATTGGTATTGATCTTTTCATATTGATACAAAATTAAGGTTAACTTTTTTTAAGGTATTGTACCTAGGTAACGCTTAAAAATGAAAGGTGAAGTTTTGGCCTTTTGTTAGCAACTGTCATATATTGTTTAGGATAATTAAGAAATGCAAACTAATAGTCATTCAAGCATGTGATTTCGTTAGATACTAGGGTAGTCTATCACAGTTATTTTCTAAGTTAATCAGAAATCAAGTTGCTAAGAGACAAGCAACATTTGCTTATCAAAATATACCGAGATAGATAGGTGGTTTTCAAAAACCTCAAAGGATCTATAGAATATGGCATTCAAAGATGCTTTTAAGATTTTTTTGATATTGAAACATGTCAGCTCCTGACAGCACCACCCATACTACTACTCCAAGCAGATGATGAGCATCGAAGAATCTCCAATTGGAGATGGTTGAATTAGTGGCAAGTCTGTCACTTGGCAAGAAAAATCCCTTGTTTCAAATGTAGACAGCATGCTGTCCAAAAAAGAACAAAACTTGAAAGCAGGTAATTCAACAGCCTAGCTCTGCCAAGACAGGGTTGGCAAGTCCTTCCTAATTCCTGCTTTATGATTAATGTCTGTCAGAGAAACAGGGCCGAACGGCTGAAGATTGATGCTGTAATGTATGGAGAGAAATTGGGAACTCTCCAGGCAGCTGTCTGTCATTTCTTAGTTTTGGAAGCTGCTGGACCTGCACTTCCTGTATAATCAGATATATTTATCCTTCTTAGGTCTCTGATGTGGTTGAAGAATAGATAGCTAGAGTCTCATAGTTAAATTTTGAGTTGCTTAGGAATTAAAAGTGTGTTCTGGATCTAAGACGATGTTTTTAAGATGGTGATGCAAGTTAGGATGGAAGCTGAGTTGGATATAGAACTTTCAACTCATGGAGATGGTTACATAGTAGAATGTTAAAGTCAGTTGGCAAATACGTATGGACTGGACTTTGGGAATACATGGTAAGCCTTATAGTTTTCATAATTGCATCCTAATTATTTTTGTTGTTTTGTATTGTATTTGTTATTATAAGAGAAATAGCCATTTGTTAGACTGAAAAGGGGAGCTGTTGGGGGGAAAAAGATATGGGGATATGAGAAGTGGAAGAGGGTGGGATGGTGAGACCAGAGAGGGGAGTAGGGAGGGGATTGTAATTGAGATGTAACTTGAAGAAATAAAAAAATTAAATTAACAAAAATGTCTGGGAAGAAATGAATAAAATAGAAATAAAACCCGCAAGTAAACAGTGAAAAAAGTTAGCTCTTCAAAAAGATAAACAAGATAACAGACCCTGAGCCTAATTAATGAAAAAAGAGAGAAGATCCATATTAATAAAATTAGAAACAAAAGGAATACATTGCAACAGATATCAATTTAACTCAGGGAATCATTAGGACATACCATAAAACTTGTATTCTAGTAAATTGGGAACTCTAAAAGAACTGGATGAATTTCCAATTGCATGTGACCTACTGTCTTATTTAGGGTTTCTATTGCTATGATGAAACACCATGACCAAAAAGCAAATTGAACGGGAAAGGGCTTATTTGGCTTATACTTCCACAGCATTGTTCATCATCTCAGGAACTCAAACAGGGCAGGAACGTGGAGGCAAGGGCTGATGCAGAGGTCATGGAGGGGTGTTGCTTAGTTACTTGCTCCTCATGGCTTTCTCAGCCTACTTTCTTATAGAACCACCAGCCCAGGCATAGCACCACCCATAAGGGGTGCCCTCCCTCATCAATCAGTAAGAAAATGCCCTACAGCTGGATCTTATGGATGCATTTTCTCAACTGAGGTTTCTTCCTTTCAGATAACTAGCTTGTGTCCAATTGTCATAAAATTATCCATTAAACTGACTATTAAATAAACAATTTAAATAGATATACAACAAACAAGAGGTGATATTTAAACAACATTAAAAAAAATGTCTAGGCTCCTAGAGGGTTACAGAGACTGAAACACCAACCATAAAAAGAAAAAAGCTTAGACTAGACCTAATGCTCCCCATACATATATAGATGATAGCAACTTAGTCTTCATATAGATCCCTTAGCAAGTGGGGAAGGGACATCTCAGTCATGGATTCTGTTGCCTGTTAGAGGGACACTCTACCCTAGTTGGGCTACCATATTGGGCACCAAAGTAAGAGGAAGCTCTTAGCCCTCATGTGTCTGATGAACTGAGGGGGGTTGATATATAGGGAGCCCCCTTACCTGAAGATAGGAGGGAAAGGGGGAAGAGGATGAGAGGTTGGGACCAGGATGGGAGGAGGAGGGGGGGGACTGTGATTGAGATGTAACTTGAATTAATAAATAAATGTTTAAAAAATGTCTATGCCCATATAGATTCACTTCTGAATTCTACCAGGCCTACCACACTAACATCAAAATTCTTCTCAACCTATCCCATAAAGTAGATAAAGTAGAACACTACCAAACTCTTTTTACAAGGCCAACATGGCAGTGATACCAAAACCAGAGAAGACAACAGAAAAGTATAGAGCAACCTCCATGATGAATGTAGATGTAATTTTTTTGTTTTGTTTTGTTTTTTTGAGACAGAGTTTCTCTGCATAGTCCTGGCTGTCCTTGATTCGATTTGTAGACCAGGCTGGCTTGAACTCACAGAACTTTGAACTCACAGAGATTTACCTGCCTCTGTCTCTTGAGTGTTGGATAAAGGAGTGCACCACCACACCTGGCAGATGTAAGATTTTCAATAAAACACTTGTAATCAAAATTTAAGTACACATTAAAAAGATTATTTGATATTCTCAAATTGTCTTCATTCCAGAGACAGGGGATGGTTCAATATATGAAAATTAATAAAGGTGTTTATTTAATATATTTAATAAATACATCATAAATGGGCTCAAGGAAAAATGACATGATTGTTTCAATAGAATCAGAAAGAACTTTTGAAAAAAGCCTCTACCCCTTCATGATAAGAACTTGAAAGGATTAGAAATAGAAGAAAGGTATCTTAACATAACAATGCATTCAAACAAACCTACAGCCTATCCCTACATTCAGGTGGTACTGAATGTAGAAGATCTCAATGCATTTACACTAAGATACTAAGATTAGGGACAAAACAAGACTGTCTACTTCCTCTACTATTAAAATTCTTTTTAGATTTATTTATTTTATGTGTATGAATATTTTGCCCATATATATATATATATATATGTGGCAATCTGTGAATCATATGCGTATCTGATGTCCATGGAGGCTAGAAGAGGGAGATGATCTTCTGGAAGTGAAGTTATAAATGGCTGTGGGTCACCATGTGGGTGCTGGGAATCAAATAGGGGTCCTCTGCAAGAGCAGCAATTCCCTCTATCACTGAGTCATCTCTCCAGCCCTATTTTTCCCACATTTATTCCACATAAAGCTTGAAGTCTTAGGTAGGACAATAAAACAAAGAGGAAAATAAGAGAACACAAATAGAAAAGGAAGATGTCAGAGCATCCTTATTTGCATATGATCTGACTGTATACTTAAAAGACACTAAATACACCAAGAGAAAGCTCTTAAAACTAATAAACATTGTCACCAAAGTGGTAGAAAAAGTTAACACACATCAGTAGCTTTTGAGCCTCAATGACGAACATACTAAGAAAAAATTAGGAAAACAACCTCCATCCAATGGCCTAAATATAAGACCTTGGAATAAACCCAAGAGAGAATGTGAAAGACATCTACAATGAAAACTCTAATAATCTAAAGAAATAAATTATAGAAGACAAAAGAAAATAGAAAGACCTCTTATTGGTCATAAATCTGATGAATCAATATTGTGAAACTAGGTATCATACCAAAAGCAATTCACAGATTCAATTTGATCCCAACAAAAATTCCAAAGACATAGTTCATAGAAATAGAAAAAAATCTTAAAATTTATTTGGAAGTAAAAAAGACTCCATATTGTCAAAGCAATTCTGAGCAAAAAGAATAATACTGGAAATATTAGCACACCTGATTTCAAGTTACATTACACTGTTAGTAACAAAAACATGACATGGCACAAAACAGGCACAAAAAAACAAAAAAAAAAGAAAAAAACAAACAAACAAAAACCCAGTGAAAAAGAACTCACGACCCAGATAGAAACCCAGGAAGCTACAGTCACTAAATTTATGGCAAAGAGATAAAAACAAATTGAAATAGAGACAGGAAATTCAACAAATGGTGCTGTGAAAGTGGATATCAACGTGTAGAAAAATGAAACTAAATTGTTGGGTTTTTTTTTTTTTGTCCTACACAAAGCCCATTCCCAGTAGACCAAAAATTTTAATGTGAAACTTAAAACTCTGGTGTTAGAGGAGAAAGTAGGGAAACTACTCCAAGGTACAGGCTTCCACAGGGCTTAGTAGACTCTGGATGCTCAGGAAATCAAGACAACAGCTGATAAATGGAGCCTAATGTAGTTTAAAATGTTCTATTCAACAAAAGATATGGTTAATGGAATGAAGAGATCGTATGGTGGTTTGAATAGGAATGGACCCTCATATGTTCATACAAATAAACAATGAAAACAAGATAAAAACTCATATATTTGAATTCTTAGTCATTAGGGAGTGGCATTACTTGACAGGGAGTAGGAGATATGGCGCTGTTGAAGTAGGTGTAGCCTTGTTGGAGGAAGTGTGTCACGATCCAGATATAGAACTCTTAGCTACTCTGTAGTGCCATGGTACTCTGTTTGCATGCCACCAAACTTCCCGCCATGATGACAGTGAGCTAAACCTTTGAACTGGAAGCAAGTCTCAATTAAATTCATTCTTTTATAAGAGTTGCTATGGTCATAGTGTCTCTTCACAGCAATAGAACATTGACTAAGACAGTTGGGTTATAGAATGGGAGAAAACCTTGGCAGACTGTATATTGACAGAAGATTAATACCTAGAATATAACAAAAAACCCTCAAAACAACAACAACAAACTAAACAAGAAATCAAACAACTCAATCAACAACTGGGCTAATAAAATGAACAAAGAATTCTTAAAATCTGAAATACAAATGAACAATTAAAACAAGATAAAATGTTCATGACATAACTAGTCATCAGAAACATTCATTGCATGACAAACTACATTTCGGGCCTCAGTCGAGAGTTCTCAGTGGGCAAACGTGCTTGCTTGGCCAGAATGAGGATCTGAGTTTGCGCTCCAGTCACCAATATAAAAGCCGGGACTGTCTGCATGTCCCTATAACCCCGGCATTGGACGGGGTGGAGACAGGAAGAATCTGAAAGATTAAATTGCCAGTTCAGTGACAGACCTTATTTCAAGCAAAACAAAGCAAAATAAAAACACAAAACAAAGAAAACCCAACACACACACAAAACCTAAAACCCCCAAACCACCCAAAACAAACAAACAAACAAACAAACAAACAAACAAACAAACAAAGAATGCTGAAAGAAGACACCTGTCATGCTGTTCTACATGTGCATGTATGGTTGTGCATACCTGCACCCTGACATTCATGCAACACACACACACACACACACACACACACACACACACACACAGCATACCACACCACACAAAACTACATTAAGATTCCATCTTACTCCAGTCAGAATGTCAGTGTTTAAGGAAACAAATGACAATCAATAGTGCAAGGATGTGAAGAAACAAAACAAAACAAAAACAAAATGGGAACCCTATACAGTGCTGGTGGGAATGCAAACTAGTCCGCCTACTATGCAACACAGCTGTATCACTTTTGTGTATTTATCCAAATGACTCCAAGTTAAACCATCTCAGAGATGGTTGCTCCTCAGTATTTATTGCAGCACTATTCACAGCAGCTATGAAGAAGTTAGGAAACCAACACAGGTGTCCAACAACAGGGGAATGGACAAGGGAAATGTGGTGTATATACACAATGGATTTTTTTCCAACCCTAAAGAAAACAAAGTCATGTCATTTGGAGGAAATTGGATGCAACTGGCTTGACTGAATTATGTCAGTATCAAAAAGATAAATACTGTATGTTTTCTCTTATTTGTGATTTCTACATTTTATATAGATACATGAAATTATGTCTGTGTATATAGCATGAAAGTAGGAGTCAATCTGTCCAGTGGGGCCCAGGGGATTAAGCAGAAAGGAGGAGGGGCAAGAGGAAGGAGGGAGGGAGGTATGGGGGGATTATGTGGAACACACAGCACTGACTTGTTCAAAAACTTAAATTTTTAAAAAATGAGACCTATTTCTATATACTAAAAAGGAGCTTTCCCAACTGGAGACAAAGAAAAAAATCTAATATCTAATACCATAATCAGAAGAGAGAGTATAGTTTTTGGAATAAATTTAATAAAAGGAAATAAATTTAACCAGGAATGCTATACTGAAAATTACAAATTGCCAATAAATACTTTCAGCTTCTTCTAAACTAAGAGGCCCTAATTTTAAAGCTGTGTGAGGAGAATTCCTAGAAAGTTAGAGAGTGAACGAATGCTAACACAGCAATGGTTGGTGAGTACTTACCTGGAGAACTGTGGGCTTCTTATTTCCCAGGTGGCCTTGTCATGCCACACTGCCTGAATCAGCAAGCACCAGACCAGGCCGGCCCTGTGGAAGCCAAACTTTGGGAACACCTCCATGTGGAAATGTCCTCCTTGTGGCTCTTGGTATACATTTCTAAATTCTGAAAGAATTGTCAAGTGATTACTAAAATGATAAATCATGTTTCCAGCTCTGCTAGAATTAAAACACAGGAGTCAATACAGAGCTATGCTGTATTGATATCTCTATGCTGTCTAGCAACACACCAAAAGTAAGAGCAGGAAATGTACATGCTGAGAATCAAAGTCAAGGTTGACTGGTCTCTCTGGGGATCGGAGAAAAACAGAGCAGAGGTCACCATCTGATGGGTCAATGTTGCTGCCAGCTGTTGCTATGTTACCACTGAATATTTATTCAATGCTTCTGTGGGGTTCGGTAGTGAGTCATGTCTGCAAAGAAAGTCCGTCACAGCATGTTTATAAATAGAGAAGAAAAGAGTCGCTATGTCTTTGGAAGTCCTTATTATTGGCAAAAATTTAAGTGGACCAAATTTGTTAATTTGTATATTTGGAATAAAAATAGAATAGTTAAAACTTTTTCTAAACACTGGGAGCATAAATGTATAAACAAGAAAACAATCACAGGTACAATATTCTTTTTTTCAAGTGAAGATTTTTATCTTGGAAGGTATCTGTTCCCCTTTCCTTCCCCCTGCAGACTTCAGCATTTCCACCAAGGCAAAGCCTCTGCTAAGGACACATTAAGAAAAGGAATGCTAGATGTTTTGCAGATAGGCATCCAACCAACCAACCTAAGCAAAACCCAACTGCACAAAGGAAAGAGAAATGTTTATAGGGGCAGGTCCTTCCAAACACCTAGGTAGTTCAAAAGATGTGTGACAGTATGCAATAGACAAGCTTCGAGGTGTAAGGGGACCCTTCACCTATATGTTTTTAATTTTTTTTAACCTAGTAATGCTTCAGGAAGCCCCGAGTCTCTAGAGCATCACTCCTGGGGTCCACTTCAGTAGCCAAGGAAGTTGTGCTTGCTTTTGTGTCTGAATACTTTCACAGAGGTTGGTGGCTTCACTCCCATCTCAGGCTATCTCTGAGTTCTCCTGGGTAAGCTACAAGGGCTTTGAAGTGCAGTCCATTGGTGGGGTACTGGATGTGGTTCTTGGCTGCTTGCTTCTGAACCTGCTGAAGTCATCATACCTGCAGGACTTGTCTTATTCCTGGTGTTGCTGACTAGGCATAATGTCAGTTGCTTAAGGACACAAACATTCGTCTCCTGGAAAATACTCCCAAGTTTGATCTCTTACTCTGGGTTGCTTAAAAGTATAAGGAATTTGACTAGCATGGATCTGAACTTTTCTTTCTTTTTTACATTTCTCTTTTTGGAGTATGTCTGACACATACTCTCTCTCTTTCTCCCTCTCTGTCTCCAACACACACACACACACACACACACACACACACACACACACACACACACCTATACTTCTTTTGCCAGAATCCCACGTAAGATTTCTATTTAAGAAAAGAAATGTTCCAAATACATAGAAAAACCCCATTTTTCAAAGTTTGTAGAGAGCAATCCTGTTTATAGAGCTGAATGAGACAACCTAGTTATTGCTGGCTTCTTTGTGGCTTCCAACCCATCCTGAAATTGCTAGTCCTGGCTTTGTAATCTTAAAGAGTGCACCAAACTTTGTAACACCTTAGCTTTCCTCACCAGGAATAGAAAGCAATATTTATCATTTGGGTGGCCTGCTAGCTTTTTCCTGAGCTATGCTGATGAATATTCTGCTTGGACCAGGTAGTGATATGATGGTTAGGAATAACAGTCATGGCAAGGAGAAAGTAGTCTTTGAAGCAAAGGTTTAGAGTGCCTTGGGCAGTAAGAAGTGACTCAATAGTGTCAGTTGAAGTGAGTACTTTGATATTAAATGAATTATGAGGAAGCTTCTGAGAGGCAATACAAGAATGTAATTATTTGCAACCCCTCCACCCAGGCAATAATTTCCTGGAATAGCAACATCTTGATGAAGAGAGCCCAGGAGTAGTAGTATATTGTATCAACATATCGTATCAATAATATGATACAAGAGAAGTATATTATTGAAGATAGCATACTTATTCCTTACTAAATACTGAAATGAGAAGAATTCAAAGGCCATTACATTAATCTGGCTAAACTATCATTTTTAGCTTGTGTTGAGCAAGAATGTTTGGGTTATACTGTGGTTGTGTACCTGAAATCACAGTGGTTTAACAGAACTGGGTGCTGTGTTCTCTTGTCACTTTCTGAAGGCCTCACCTCAGGAGAGATGGGCTAACAGTCTCACCAGTGTTTAGCTGACCCCTTCAAAACCCATGAAGAAGAGAGGACAGTCCTGCTCCTGTAACTCAGTGCTTTGGTCAGGGATTGAAGCATGTCTGCTTACAGCCTACTAGGCAGAATAGCCCCAGGGTTCTGGTTAATTACTGGGGTGCTGGCACATGTTTTCTTCCAAGCGCTCAGGAAGAGAGGTGTCAAGTTCTGTCAGAAGAAGTTGAAATTAAATAATACTACTTATAGAATAAACATGGTAAATATGTTTGTACTTTTGGAGAATGGGAGAACACAGGTGATATGAAGGAGAAAAGGGGGATAATGGGAAGGAGGTTTAAGTGGGGAGACGGTGTGGGGGGGGGAGTTAGGGTGGAATAAACAGTAGGAGAGGAATAATTAACAGTAAAGTGATTTTTTAAAAGCCATAGGAAACTTACTGTTTTATAAACCTCCTAAATGTGTACACACACACACACACACATACACACACACATACACACACACACACACTTATATAAAAGAGTTTAATTAGTTACTGTGCACAAGAGATAATGCTCCTTCAAGAAGCCATAGGTTGTCCACCATAGCTTAATGGTAATGCCCTATTGTTGAGGACATACACTCTTATTTTTGGCATAGGACATGGAGAAATCAAGTTGGTTCTTATCAGGAAGCTGCCTTCCCACTGGTTAGCTATTGTGGTAATGGAAGGTGCTGTGCACTATGCTGGCTATTGGGAACAACGTCATAATTATAAACCTTATAAAATACATCTTTCTTTCTCTTTCTCTTTTTCTTTCTTTCTTTTTTAAGATAAATGAGATTTGGGGATACAAATTCATCATAGGCTTCCTATGGGATATTGAAATTATAGAAGCTTGAGAAAATACTTTCTTTAAAAAATTATTATCCATAATTATAGACTTTACTAACTAACTCCACTTTTACAACACTCTGAGCACCCACCTCCTTTGGACGTGTGTGGAGTCAGCTCAGAAGAGCCTGGCTCATGGCTGTTCTAGAGCTAGAAACCTGGGTCACAGCCCGTGTCCAGCTGTGCATAGGACAGGCTAATTGGCCTCCCTGTGCCTATTTCCCATCTCTGGATGGATAAATGATAATAGTTTCAACATTACAGAATTTTTTACAATTAAATGAATTTTATAATTAATTTAATATTTATTTCAACAGACAAATATTCTGAATTACTGTGTATTTTTTGGCTTAAAATATTTTATCACATTTATTTGGTGTGAGGTAGGTGTGCACCTGCCACAGTGCATCTGTGGAGGCCAGACGACAACTTGAAGGAGTTTGTTTCCTTTTTCCTTTCACAATGTGGGTCCTGAGGATCAAACTCAGGTTGTCAGACTGAGCCATCTTACCTGCCCCTAGTTTTTCAAAAGGGAAATGTTTTCATGGGTTTTGACAAGAAGAGATATGAAAAATTTCAATAAAATATAATTCCAAAGCATACCCTATTAAAAGTCAGCTTTCAGAATTCAAATTGTTCTGAAACTAGTAGGTAAGTTTTCCATAGTTTCTGTATAACCCTGTGTCCTGCTCACACACATGGAGCATATTACTTGGGACTATATTGGATTAGAGGCCTTGTGTTGTGCAAGTCCATTTGTGTGTGTGGTTACAGACATTCCTTTGCTCTAATTCCATCTGCATTATAGTCTGGACAGTGTCATCAGTGGCATCACTGAAACTGGATCCAGATGGAAATAACAACATTTACTAGCCCGGTACAGGAAATGCCACAAGAGAAACATTGGATGTGATGGATGGCAGATAGGAGGGACTCCCTGACACCAAGACAGGTTTAAACACTGCAGTGTAGTTTTCATTGCTCTGCTTCACCCCTCACCTTTCCAGATTGCAAAGCATCTCACAGCTGGGCCTTACAATGACAGTATTGTTAAAAATCAGTAAATGGCAGCTGTGCATTATCATCTGTGCATCTCCAACAACAGAACATGAAAAGAAGTTAAGGATTTCTAAGAATGCTGCCCGTAAAAGCCTAAACTGGAAATCTAATATGAAGAACTCACCATGAAAATAGGACACCGATCCCCACACATTAATAGTGGGAGACTTCAACACCTCACTCACACCAATGGACAGATCATCAAGAGAGAAACCAGGGGCTGGAGAGATGGCTCAGCGGTTAAGAGCACTGGCTGCTCTTCCAGAGGTCATGAGTTCAATTCCCAGCAACCACATGGTGGCTCACAACCATCTATAATGAAATCTGGTGCCCTCTTCTGGCCTGCAGATATACCTGCAGACAGAACACTGTATACATAATAAATAAATCTTTAAAAAAAAAGAGAGAGAGAAACCAAACAGAGAAATAATAAGACTAACAGAGGTGATGAACCAAATGGACCTAACAGATATCTACAGAATGTTTCGCCTAAACACAAAAGAATACACCATCTTTTCAGCACCTCACAGCACCTTCTCCAAAATTGATCATATAATTGGATACAAAGCAAGCCTCAACAGATACAAGGAAATTGAAATAACCCCTTGTATCTTATCAGACCACCATGGATTAAAGCTAGACTTCACAACAACAGAAATAACAAAAATCTACACATTCATGGAAACTGAACAACTCTCTACTGAATGACCACTGAGTGAGAGAACAAATAAGGAAGTAAATCAAACACTAAAATCCCACAAAAATAAAGGCACAACATACCCAAACCTATGGTACACAATGAAAGCAGTGCTAAAAGGAAAGTTCATAGCACTAAGTGCCTCAAAAAGAAAATTGTGACAGTTCATATTACCAACTTCACAGCAGAAATGGAGAGCTAGGGAAAAAAAAAAAAAAAAGCAAACACTCCCAAGTGGAGCAGAAGGCAGGAAATCATCAAACTTAGGGCTGAAATCAACAACTTAGAAACAAAACGTACAATTCAAAGAATCAATAAAACGAAGAGTTGGTTCTTTGAGAAAATCAACAAAATAGACAAACCCTTAGCCAAACTAGCAAGAAGGCAGAGGAAAAAAACCCAAATTAACAAAATCAGAAATGGAAAGGGAGAAATAACAACTGACATTGAAGAAATCCAGAGAATCTTTAGGTCTTACTTCAAAAACCTGTGAGATGGAAAATTTTCTTGATAGATTCCATCTGCCAAAGTTAAATCAAGATCAGCTCAACAAATTGAATAGTCCTATAACCCCTAAGGAAATTTTAAAAAGTCATTAAATGTTTCTCAACCAAAAACAAAACAAAACAAAAAAAGCCCAGGGCCAGAGGGTTTCAGCACAGAATTCTACCAGATTTTCAAAGAAGAGCTAATACCAATACCTTCCAAACTCTTCCACAAAATCAAAACAGAAGGAATACTGCCAAACTCATTCTATGAGGCCACAGTCACCCTGAAACCTAAATCACACAAAGACCCAACAAAGAAAGAGAACTTCAGACCAATTTCCCTCATGAACATGGATGCAAAAATACTTAATAAATTACTTGCAAACCAAATCCAAGAACACATCAAAAGTATCACACACCATGATCAAGTAAGCTTCATCCCAGGAAGGCATGGGTAGTTCAACGTATGAAAATCTATCAATGTAATCCACCATATAAACAAGCTGAAAGAAATAAAACCACATGATCATCTCGCTAGATGCTGAAAAAGACATTTGACAAAACCAACACCCTTTCAGGTTAAAAGTCCTGGAGAGAGCTGGCATACAAGGACCATACCTAGAAATAATAAAGGCAATTTACAGCAAGCCGGTAGCCAACATCAAACTAAATGGAGAGAAACTTAAAGAATTTCCCCTAAAATCAGGGACAAGGCAAGGATGACCACTCTCCCCATATCTCTTCAACATAGTACTTGAATTTCTAGCTAGAGCAATAAGACAACTAAAGGAGATCAAAGGGATACAAATTGGAAAGGAAGAAGTTAAATTGTCCCTGTTTGGAGATGATATGATAGTATACATAAATTACCCCAAAAATTCCACCAGAGAACTTGTACAACTGATAAACATCTTCAGCAATGTGGGTGGATACAAAATCAATTAAAAAAATCAGAAACCCTTCTTTATACAAAAGATAAATGGGCTGAGAAAGAAATTAGGGAAACAACACCCTTTACAATAGCCACAAACAATATAAAATATCTGGGGGTAACTCTAACCAAGCAAGTAAAGACCTGTATGACAAGAACTTCAAGTCCTTGAAGAAAGAAATTAAAGGAGACATTAGAAGATTGAAAGATCTCTCATGCTCATGGATAGGTAGGATCAACATAATAAAAATGGCCATTCTTCCAAAAGCAGTATACAGATTCAATGCAATTCCTATCAAAATACCACCACAATTCTTTATAGATCTGGAAAAAGAAAATCTCAACTTCATATGGAATAACAAAAAATCCAGAATAGCTAAATCAATCCTGTACAATAAAAAACATCAGGAGATATCACCATCCTGATGATGACACCAGATTTCAAGCTGTACTAAGAGCAACAGTAAAAAAACCCACCACCACCACCACCAATAACAACAACAACAAAAACCCAAAACAGCATGGTACTGGTATAGAAACAGACCAGTTGATCAATGGAATCGAATTGAAGACCCAGAAATAAACCCCCACACCTATGGTCACTTAATTTTTGACAAAGAAGCCAAAACCATACAATGGAAAAGTACAGTCTTCAACAAATGGTGCTGGTCTAACTGGATGTCTAACTGGAGTCTAACTGGACATCTAAAAGAATGCGAATTGGCCTATACTTATCACCTTGCACAAAACTGAAATCCCAATGGATCAAAACCTGAACATAAAGCCCGCCTCACTAAATCTAATAGAAGAGGAAAAAGCCTTGAACTCATTGACACAGGTGACAACTTCCTGAACAGAACACCAATAGCTCAGGCTCTAAGACCAACAATCAATAAATGGGACCTCATGAAACTGAAAAGTTTCTGTAAGGCAAAGGAAACTGTCATAAAAACAAAACAGCAGCCAACAGACTGGGAAAAGATCTTTACTAACCCCACATCTGACAGAGGGCTAATATCCAAAATTTATAAAGAACTCAAGAAATTGAACACCAAGAAACCAAATAATCCAATCAAAAAATGGGAAACAGTTAAACTGAAAATTCACAAAGGAGGAATATCTAATGGCCGAGAGACACTTGAAGAAATGTCTAGCTATTAAATCAACATCTTTAATCATCAGAGAAATGCAACTCAAGATGACCCTGAGATTCCATCTTACACCTGTCAGAATGGCTAAGATCAAAAACTCACAAATGGCAGAATATGCTGGTGAGGCTGTGGAGAAAGGTGAACACTCCTCCATTGCTGGTGGGAGTGTAAACTTGTAAAACTACTATGGAAATCTGGTGATATCTTAGAAAACTTGGAATAGCTCTACCTCAAGACCCAGCCATATCACTTCTGGGTATACATCCAAATGATTCCTCACCAAACCACAAGGGCATCTCCTCATCTATGTTCATAGCAGCCTTGTTATTAATAGCTAGAAACTGGAAACAACCCAGATGTCCCTCAATGGATTAAAAAAAAAAACTATGGTACATTTACACAATGGAATACTACTCAACAATCAGAAACAACAAAATCATGCAAATTGTAGCCAAATGGATGGAAATAGAAAAGTTCATCCTGAGTGAGCTAACCCAAACTCAGAAAGATACACATGACATCTATTCACTTATAATTGGATTTTAGCCATGTAATACAGGAAAACTATCTTACAACCAACACTCCAAAAGGAACAGGAACATAGAACTTGTTACCTGTTAGTGGGACACTTTGCCATAATAGAGTTGCCTTATAGGTCCCCAGTGCAAGAGGAAGCTCTTTACCCTCATATGACTGTTGAACTAAGGGGGTCTGATATGTAGGGGCAACCCACTCCAGAAGAGTAGGATAGGTGGGAGAGGGGGAAGGGGAAGAGGTAGGAGGGTGGGACTGGGAGGGATGGAGAGAGAGGACTGTGATGGAGATGTAATGAAGTAATAAATAAACAAAAAAGAGAAAGAATTAAAAAAATAGGACATCAATAAAAACATAGCCCAATACTTTAAAAATTCTTATTTTTTATTTATTTTTGTTTTACAAGTGTAGCACTTAATTGATGTTTGAAAATTCTCTACGAGCATACCATGTGTTTCAATCATGTCTATCTCTTACTTTTCCAATTCCTAATTGCACATCCTCTTTCTGTTTTCTGATCCCAATTTGTGCTGCCTATAGATCTTGGTGTGAAGCCATCTCCTGGACCTTGGCTCACCTACTAGGATCCATACCCCTAGGGAAAACAGAAGCTATCAACTGGTAGCAGCTCCTCAGCTAGGCTGTTAGCACATGACATCCCTTGGTTGTCATTAAAATCAGAAAACCTGATTACAGTACAGAATATTCTTCATTTCCTCATAGCAGAAAGTTCCCAGCCTTACCTGTCTGTCCTGTGTTCTCATCTTATGTCTCAGAGTTCTGATACTTTACACCAATCTCTTGTCTGATATGTCAAGGTTATATGTTGCATCCCTATGCTTGGTGGTTGGCTGTAATGTCTCTTTGTTGGTGAGGTGTTTGCAATAAAGGAGTCTTTCAAAACTGTTATATAGTACTCTGATTTTCCACTTATAGTCTGTGTTGTGTGTATTTGAGGTATATATATAATAATTATATAATTTAATATAAATATATAATATAAATATAATTTAATATGTATATAAATTAATTAATATATTGGGGGAAAAGATTTATGCCAGATGCCTTCTACATGAGTTGGTATGTTTTTAATAATTAATTAGTTATATATATATTAATGTTTGCTATAGGACTATCAGAAGAATCCATAATATGACAAAATTTTAAATGAGAGTCATAGCAATTAAATGGCACAATCCTTTGGCCTCTTACTTTCTTCCACTTGTATACCCTTTAGGATGTACTGGTAGTATGAATGATTATGATGGTAGTGGATGCTTTTGATGACCACTGTCTCATCCTCTCTTGAACAAAGTTGTAAAGTTGTTTATGTGATCATCAAATATGTAGCAAACACGTTGTCTGTCTCTGAGGGTGTGGTCTGTTAACAATGACATCATTTTTAGGATAAATTACAGCATTCATTCCAAAACTAGATTAAAAAACACTGGATTCAAAAACTAGAACAATTTATTCTATAGAAGACATTAGTAGAGAAATGTTAAGTAAGATCTACAGGTTGATCATTTTTCTTCCTTTCAAACCATGCCATGGATATTTTTAGAGAATTCACTTGGACCTTGTGTTTAGGAAAAACATATGGACTCATATAGAAGGCATCTTGCATAAATCTTTTCCCCCAATAATGTAGGAAAAAAAATCCATAATCACACACACACACACACACAGAGAGAGAGAGAGAGAGAGAGACAGAGACAGAGAGACAGAGAGAGAGAGAGGAGAGGAGAGACAGACAGAGAGACAAAGTCAAAGAGAGAATGTCTTAAAAAGTTAAGCATTGAGGAAAAAGTTTATAAGGGTTTTTTATATTGTTTTTGTTTCTTTTTTATATATTTACAAATTTTTAAAATAAAAACTACAGTAACAAAAGGTATGCATTCATTTATTCGTTTTTTAAAAGAGGCCATTACAAATCAACGGTGATAGAAGGGAGGGGTTACCAATCTTGTGTTTGAAAGAACAAATTGATTGAGAGAGCACAAGAGCCCAGCAAGACCTGTGCCACTAAAGTGGGTAAGCGAACAGTACTGTAGCTATGGGGAACCCAGGCCCTGACAACGTGTGACAACAGGAAAGACTTTACAGAGGTAGTACCCCGACTGATATCTTCTCTTATCTTGTATGTTAGACAAGGAGCTCTAAGAAACAGATGCCTATATGGAATTGGACATGGAGTGGGCATATTCTGAAAATACTTGTGACATAAATTAGGGAGGTCTGTTGAGCCTTCATGAACTATCCAAGTACTGTCCCATTTCTGGAGGAAAATGAGGAAAGAAGCTTTGGCAGGACAGGCCCTACTGTGGTGCAGTTTGAATGAATTTTAGAAAAGGTTATTGGAAATCTCTCCACCTGAAACCATCTGCCAGAGAAGGCTTAGATGGTTCAGAAATGGGTTTCCCTGATGAACTCAATGTCTGCATTGGGGTATGCGAGTGGAAATATGGCATTAACAGAGATACTGTGATGTATTTTAGAGTGTACCAACTAGAGCTGTCAGAAAATCACATATCCTGCAGTAGGAGTTGTGATAGCAACATTTTAAAGGTTGTCATACCTTCAAATAGCCAACTAAGTAAAAGCTAGAGGACAAACATATCCAATCTATATAATTTATAACAGATAATTTTTCTGGAGAACTTTTGAAGAACAGGATAGAGCAGTGTGGAACTGCCCAGTCTAGTAGAGAACCCCTAACTGATAAATCAAGACAAAAGAAAAGAAAATTTCAAACAGATGTAGAGCTCTTGAATGTAATTTGGGTAACTATCCTCAAAAGGGGAAGCATGGTTCTACAAATGATGTGTAAGGAGGTTTGAAAAGAGTGAAAATTGCCCAACAGCTGGCAGCGATTAGTTCCAAAGAGACAGGGTCATGGAAAGGGACAAAGATACTGACTGTGGCATGTGTGGACCCCAGAGAAAAGATTACACAGGAATAATTAAAAGAAAACAAAAGAGTTCTGATTTGGAACCCATGTGAGGTCGGCCTCCATGACTACAAGGGAACAGGTTCTCTCAAAGAGAACAGTGGAGGCCTGTGAGAGAAATGGAAAGGCACATAGTAGAGCACATTCTAAACTTAATTAGCATCCATTTTGCCAGGAGGCCTAGCTTAAACCACTGGAAACCCTTGAAACAATGAGAAACAATAATAGTGAATTGATTAGAATCTAAGCATTACTTTCCTGACTGCAGTACTGATACTGACAGTACTTCATTTCAGTGTTTAATTCTAAACAGCCTGTGTGTGAGAGAATGGGAACAACACAGGCTAATGCTGAGCCTTCTCCCAGTGTGACAGAGACTAATCATGAAGCCCCCAAGTACAACACAGACCATTGCTGGGCCCTTTAAATACAACATAGACCAACATAACCCCCCAAATATAATACAGATTGATGGTGAAGCCTTCAAATACAATGCTGAATCCTTTAAATGCAACACAGACTAGTGCTGAGTGCCTCAACTACAAACAACAAGCTCAATTTTAGTTACCTACAAGGACATTTTAGAACTTCTGGTTTTCATATAAAGAGTCAAGGCTAAGAAAAATAACTAAGTTTCAAGGCAAATGGCAAAGGCAGATGATAAATTAAGTTTCTTGAATCTTATTCCACTGACATTTGTTCCAGGGTCTTAAGATATCATTCAGGGACTATTATGGTTAATGGTTTTGTCAACTTGTCATAAACCTAGACACATTGGGAAGAGAGAATCTCAACTAAGAAATTGCCTCCATAAAACTGTACTATAGTTATGTCTACGGGGTATTTTCTGGATTGCTTGTTGATTTAGAAGACCAAGCCCACTGTGAGAGGTGCCATCCCTGGGCAAGTGGCTATGGTCTGTATAAAAAAGGTAGCTGAACACTCCAGAGAGCAAGCCAGTCAGTGGCATTCCTCCATGTCCTCGGTTTCAGTGCCTACTTCTTAGGTTCCTGTTTGTGTTCCTGTCTGGTTTCCCTAGATGATGGACTGTAACCTCTAAGCCTGTAAGCCAATAAACCGTTTTCTCTCCAGCTTGGCATTTCAGGGTTTTATCACAGCAACAGGGGAGCAAAGCAGGACAGGACCAAAAAACAGTGAGTGGAAGGGGGAAGACAAGCAGGGAGAGAAGAGTAAGTGATTTTCTCAAAAAAAAAAAAAAATATATATATATAATTAAATGGCAAGAGGTGGAGGGGAGAGAGCGGGAGGAGAGTATTCTGAGGGGGAAAAGGAGAGAGGAGACTATAAAAGGTTTGAAGCACCCCTTTTTCATGAAAGAAACTTTGTCATTATTTCCAAACTTCAGGCATTTTATAAAAGTTAATCACCATAAAGAGCTTTCCTCAGTGACTTCAGTGTCATCATAACTTCAGCGGAGACGGGGGGAGCACCGTAGAGTTGGTGCAGGGTGGTGAGGGTGCATACTCTTGGTCCCACCATTCAAGAAGAGTACACCCTTGGTCCCAGCTCCCAGCACACTGGAGACAGAAACGGGCAGATCCCGGAGCTCAGGGTCAGCCTGATGCAGGACAAACTCTAAATAGAGAAAGACTTCGATCCAGGAGTGGTGGAACACATCTTTGATCCCTTCAGATGGGAAACACAGGTCTCTGATCCCAATAATTAGAGTTCAGAGACACACACATGGGATTTGGAGGGACCTAGGTTTGGAGGCTACTTACAAAAGGCCTTCTCGATGCAGGCAGATTGTCCTTTGGGATCTCAAAATATATACACTAGAGCTGGTTTAGCTCCAAGGTGACAGAATGATTTCTTCTTTAACCCGGATTGAAAGATAACGCTTTGTATGTTGTCGGAAGGCCAAATTTGCTTCAGGAGAAGTACTACCTAGCCCCCCCGCCAAAAAAAAAAAGAGGGCAATTGTCCCAGGGTTGGGATTGGGGCAGGGCTCTGCTCTTATCTTTCCAGGAGAATCGAAGCATCCATTAGGGGAGCCCGGGGACGGCTGGACAGCGGAGACCACAGCAAAGAGCAGAATCAGGCACCAAGGAGGACGAGTGACCCAGTTGATTCTGCCTGGCAGACTTCCTCAATAGCTGTCTCCATCGGGGGCCTGCAACCACCATGGCAATCCAATGTCGCTGGGACCTTTCAGCTCTACACAATGCCCCGGCAGGAACCTCAGTGAAGCCTGCAAGATCAGCTTCTGCCTACAAACCCCTTAGGTCATCTAATCAGCTGAGAACAGAAGGACTGAACATAAAAGGAGTGTACTAACATTTTTAACCATTTTTTCCATTTGGGTTCGGGCCCCAAACAGGTCTACTACGACCCAAATCAGCAGGAAGTCACCTTAAGAGAGCGACGTCCCATGCCCAGAGGGTGGGGAGGGTGTTTCTCCGCCCTTCTTTTTGGTTATTTGAAGGTTAACTGAAAACTCTGTTATGTAGGGGAAGAGACTACAAGCTGATAAATGATCCTGTCTTAATGGGTTTTGGAGATTAGCCCCAGGGAATTCCTACTTTTCCTTCTCTGTATCCTTCTTCCTCTCCTATGTAGGAGTGCATGGGCTTGAGAAAAATGAGATATAGTCATAGCACAGGAAGGTCCAAGAAGAAGGGGCAGATTATTGAATATGCCCTTATACCTTTGTATATTGATACAAAATTAGTAGTTTATTTGGCTAAAGTGGTATTGATCATTGTTTATTGTGCAAAAATAAGATTGTATTGGGTTACATCGGTATTGATCTTTGTATATTGATACAAAATTAAGATTATAGTTGGCCACAATGGTATTGACCCTTGTATATGGATGTAATATTAAGATTGTATTGGGCTACATAGGCATTGACCTTTGTATATTGATACATAATTAAGAGTATATTTAACCACAATTGAATAGATCTTTGTATATTGATACAAAATTAAAGGTAACGCTTCCTAATGGTATCATACCTAGAGATACTTAAAAATAAAATGTGAAGCTCTGGCCTCTTGATACCAACCGTCTAAAACGGTCTAGGATAGTTAAGAAATACAAACTCCTAGTCATGCAAACATGTCACTTTGTTAGCTACTATGACAGTCTATCACAGATATTCTCTAAACTACCCAGTAATCAAGTTGCTAAGAGACAAGCAACATTTGCTTATCTAAACACAAGAGATGGATAGGGCATCTTCAAAAACCCCAAGAGATCTGCAGAATATGGCATTCAAAGATGTTATCTTAAATCAAGATTTTTTTTTTGATATCGAGACATATCAGTGCCTGACAGCACCCCCTATTCTACTCCAAGTAGAAAATAAGCATCGAAGAACCTCCACTGTAAGATGGTTGAATTAGTGGCAAGCCTATCTCTTGGCATGAAAAAACCCCTTGCACCAACTGCAGACAGACTTCTGTCCAAAAAGGACAAAACTTGGTAGCAGGGAAGTCGACAGCCTAACTCTGCCAAGACAGGGTAGGTAAGTCCTTCATAATCCCTGCTCTACAACAAATGTCTGTCAGAGAAACAGGACCCAAAGGCTGAAGACTGATGCAGGAATGTATGGAGAGAAAATGGGAACTGTCCAGGCAGTCATTGGTATGTCCTTTCTTAGTTTTGGAAGCTGCAGGCCCTGCACTTCCTATATAAGCAGATATATTTATCCCTCTCAGGTCTCTGAGGTGGTTGAAGAATAGACAGCTAGAGTCTCATAGTTAAATTTTGAGTTGTTTGGGAATCAAGAGGGTGTTATAGATCTAAGAAGATACTCTTAAAAGTGTGTTGCAAGTTAGTATGAATATTGAGTCAGATATAGACCTTTAAACTCATGGAGATGGTTAGATAGTAGAATGTTAAAGTCAGGGGCCAAATATGTATAAATTGGACATTGGGAAGGTATACTGGGCCATTTAACTCTCATAAATGTGGCATATTTATATCTGTTGTTTTGTATAGTATTTACTGTTATAAGAGAAGGAACCATCTGTTGGACTGAAAGGGGAAACTTCTGGGGGGAAGAGGGTGGAAGGGCGGGATAGGAAGGGGGAATAGGGAGGGGTTTGTGACTGAGATGTAACTTGAAAAAAAAAAGTATTTAAAAAAATAGTAGTGATCGTCTAATTTATGTGATTATTTTCTATTTGTGTTTTTTGGACAAAAGAATAGAAAACGAGGAATGTTGAATTAAAGAACTTTAGGATAATTTAGTAGAACTGCTTGAACAATTAGTACTGTGTTGAGGAGATAGCTCAGCAGATAAAGGTGCTTGTTGCCCATCCCAATGACCCAAGTTTAATCTTAGGACCCATAATGTGGATGGAGAGAGTTGATTCCTGAAGTTGTCTTCTGACCTCGAGGATGCTCTGAGACCGACACATGTGTGCACTATACAAAATAAATAAATATAAATGTGATTTTAAAATTGAAAAGAAAGAATTAGTACCATTTTCACAGTTATCACAATATGGAAAAAGTATTGCCCAGCAAATACTTTTTTTTATACTTTATTTTTTTATTACTTCAAGTTACATCTCAGTCACAATCACTTCCCTACTCCCCCCTCCTGTCCCACCCTTCCATCCTCCTCCCCCCAACAGCTCCCCCTTTCAGTCAAACAAATTGTTCTTTCTCTATAACAATAAATACAATATAAAACAACAGAAATAAATAGGCTACAATTATGAGAGCTAAATGGCTTAGCATACATTCCCAATGTCCAGTCCATATGTATTTGGCCCCTGACTTTAACATTCTACTATCTAACCATCTCCATGAGTTTAAAGTTCTACATCTGACTCAGCTTTCATACTAACTTGCATCACAATTTTAAAAACATCTTCTTAGATACAGAACATCCTCTTGATTCCTAAACAACTCAAAATTTAACTATGAGACTCTAGCTATCTATTCTTCAACCACCTCAGAGACTTGAGAGGAATAAATATATCTGATTATGTAGGAAGTGCAGGACCTGCATCTTCCAAAACTAAGAAATGACATATCAGTGGCTGCCTGGACAGTTCCCATTTTCTCTCCATACATTACAGCATCAATCTTCAACTGTTTGGCCCCACTTCTCTGACAGACATTGACTGTAGAGCAGGAATTATGAAGGACTTGCCTACCCTGTCTTGGCAGAGCTAGGCTGTCGACTTACCTGCTACCAAGTTTTGTCCTTTTTGGACAGCAGTTTGTCTGCAGTTGGAGCAAGGGGTTTTTCATGCCAAGAGATAGGCTTGCCACTAATTCAACCATCTCACACTGGAGATTCTTCGATGCTCATCTTCTACTTGGAGTAGAATAGGGGGTGCTGTCAGGAGCTGACATGTCTCAATATAGAAAAAAATCTTAATTTAAGAAAACATCTTGGAATGTCATATTCTGCAGATCTCTTAGGGTTTTTGAAGATGCACTATCTATCTCTTGTATTTACATAAGCAAATGTTGCTTGTTTCTTAACAACTTGATTTCTGAGTAGCTTAGAGAATATCTGTGATAGACAGTCATAGTAGCTAACAAAATGACATGCTTGCATGACTAGGAGTTTGTATTTCTTAGCTATCCTAAACGGTTTAAGATGGTTGGTATCAAGAGGCCAGAGATTCACATTTCATTTTTAAAGATTACTAGGTACAATACCTTTAAGAAGCGTTACCCAGAAAATATTTTTTAAAATGTATTTACAGATAGGAATTTCAAAATATCAAAATAATTCAGTGTCCTAAGTAAAACACCTATAAAAATTTATACTTCTATTGTACTGTGATATATTTTGAAGGAAATGGTACAATGTAATTATCTGATCATAATACCTTTCAAAGTGTTTGATTAGTTAAAATATGAACCATAACTTTTCCTGAGAATGTCTCCCCATTCACATATGAAGAGAATTTTCTACTGAGGCTGCCCTTTTCACACTAAGTGTTACAATTTCTGGATTCTGTGTTCTGTGTCACAAATCAGGACAGGCCTGCCTTCCACTATCCACCCTGTCTCTAATGGTTCCACAGACTCACAAACAGTACCAACAGCCATGGAACAAACATTCAGAGCATGAGTCTATGAGACACTTTATGGACTTACAGTTGCAATAGTGACAGAAATACTCCAAACAATTATCAATAAGAGACTAAGATATTAGATACAAAAGCCCAGAATAAAAGAACTTCCTTAAATTTTGTATTTAATCACAAAATCATCAATTTAACTGGAATGGCTTCATATGGAATGTTACATCAAACAGACACCCTGTTTTTTTTATTTTTTTTTACAGGAAGCAGTGTTGCATTAGTTACCTCCTGACATATAAAATGCTCAAACTTTCCTTGTAGGCTGCTCAATTCATCAAATTAGAGTAATTGGTGATTCAGTTGGTCTAAAAAAGAGGGAGTATTTATATTTGCAATTTTATTATACTGATGAAATACTTATGAGTTGATTCAAATTCTTAGTATTTATCATTCCATGTGGAACTTGAGCTCTCCTCTCTGATATATTCAAGTGGGTAAATATTGTGGATTTTTTTTTAGATAATAGAACATTCTTATATATTTTTTAGCTATTTCCCTAAGAACCTAATATAAATAACTCAGCACATAACTCCCATTTAGCAATAAGATTAATATGACTTAAGGGAGTACATAATGTTGACACTGCCACCATTATCATGAAACTTAAACATATTTGCGAAGCTGTTTGAAGCATATACAGCATTCGTTTTCTTTTATCTTTATGATCTTTTAAGCAAAGATGATGTTATTGACTACGAAACAATCCAAGGGCCATAAAAATGGCTCAGTGGATAAGATGCCTGCTGTGCAAATATGAGCATCTGAGTTCAGAACCTCAGCTTCTAATTAAAAGTCAGCATGGCAGTGCACCGGGGTAACTCAGTGCTGAGAGCAGGAAATTCAGAAGGATCACTGGACTCACTGATTTGCCAGCCTCGCTGAATCGATGATCTCAGCAAGAGTCTCAAAAAATAAGGTGGAGTGTATAAGAGGAAGACACTTGATGTCAACCTTTGGCCTCTATTCACATGTATAAGTGCACCTACATGCACTCATGTGCACCTGTGCACACACCCATATGAGTACATATACCACACCCACACAGGCACACCCATGCACCCATGCAAGCATATGCACAGTGAAAAACAACCTAAAATATTTGAAGCTATTGACTTGGAACATATAATATATTATTATTCCGAAAATAGAAATGAAAAATGTTCAGAAAATGATATGGCTTACTTTTATTATAAATAACTTAACTATGATAAAGTTGGGGTAAGGGATGAAGTAAATATGGATTCCATTTAAGAAAAGGTCCTGTTTGCCTGGGTATTTACAGTGAGTGATACTTGCTATTTATTTAGTGCCTGATTACCTCAGGATTTGTTTTGAGCTTTGAGTAAGCCTCATTCTGTTTTCCATTTGAGTTACTTTTAGTGAATATCTGTACACAATTCACAGTTCTAAGACAGTTATTTTAAGACATGGCCTCTCTTTTATATAGAAAACAGTATCGTTATCATTTTATTCTTAGTTTTAACCGAATGCAACACTAGATATTAGTACTTGAACAACTGGTTTTATATAAAGTTAATGACTTAAACATACATTTCTATTTACTTAGTTCAATTTTCTTCTGGAGTTTGTGAAAAGGTCTCTGATGGTTCTTCCCTCCTCCACTTTCTTCATGTTTAGATTAGGCCTCAGTATTTAGCTCAGGCTGGCCTGAAACTCACTATGTAACTGCCTCAAACTTGTGATTTTCCCAGCTCAGCCTCCTATGTGTTGGGATAACAGACATTGTGACCACACAGTTTCTGGAGGTCACTGTGTGTTTGGATAACAGACATTGTGACCACACACTTTTTGGAGGTCACTGTGTGTTGGGATAACAGACACTGTGACCACACAGTTTCTGGAGGTCACTGTGTG
>CAJQZJ010033710.1:1482799-1503321 GCA_907164525.1 Lophiomys imhausi
GTTTCTGGAGGTCACTGTGTGTGGGGATAACAGACACTGTGACCACATAGTTTCTGGAGGTCACCATTTTTCTGTGTATTTAGCTTTAAACTGATACGGATTAAGAACAAATGAATTATAACTGCTTATAAACAGGACCAAGTCCTCCAGACCCTGAATGATGGAAATGAAAGATTTACCAAGTTTCACTAAGAACTTGAATAATGGCTATTACACAGATGAATACCGGAGAGAATTTTGCTAATTATATAAAAATAAAATTGAAACATTTCTAGTGAGTTTATTTGATCTATGTATTTGTAGTTTTTCAAAAAGCATTTATTCTCCCCCCCAAAAAAAAATCTGGCATAGTGCTTCACTCTTTTAATCTCAGCACTTGGGAGGCAGAGGCAGGTAGGTAGATCTCTGTGAGTTCGAGACCAGCCTGTTCTACAGCCAAGTGCTTTATTCCTTGAGCCAGACTCCCAACTCCACAGGTTGCATCTTTTTATAAAGATCATTCAATTACGTCCATGTTTATCTCTTCTGTTATCTCAAACAAGGTAAACATTTTTTCTTCTTTCCATTTCTCTTTCTAGTTTTAGAAAGGGCTTACATCTCCCCAGTTCTCAGCAAGAATACAGTCTACAATGTTCCAGAAATCATACTGTCTACTGACATTAGCCTTGCTGGCCTGAGATTTGCAACTATTTTGTTACATCCACGTACAATGTATTTTGTTGACCAATCCTATATGTCCAACCCTAAATGCTTTAAAGTACAAACATTGTTTTAGAGGAGATGCCACTGGCTCCGGGCTGGGCTGGGGACTCTGCAGTCAATTCCAGGCTATATAAGGAAGTACTTTAGAGCTCTGTAAGCCACTTTGTGTTAAGACAGACGTCTAGCTCCCCAGTCAGAGGCTATCTGAACCGGATCTGAGAATACACTTCTCTGCTTGCTGCACTCTTGTCCCAGTGATAAGAAGTCGCTACTGCCAGCTATGTGGAACAGCAATAAAGGACTGTATGTCCTCTGGTATGAGTCTAAGGATGGGGCCAGAAAACATATGAAAACTGTATCTGTGGAGAATGGTGTGATCATCAATTTGCTAGATCGTAGCCCACAGCAGATGGTAGACTTCACTCTGAACAGATGTGTATGTTGATGCAGACAACCTGAACAATTTCCATAGGACCTGCACGAAGAGTGAGGAGCTTTGGTCTTGGATCAGATCTGGAATTATTACACCTATCCATGAGCAGTGGGAGAAGGCTCCTGTAAACAGTACTCATTGGGAGTTCCCACCTGCCACTACCAGAGAGGTGGACCTCTTTTATTATATAAATTTTTTATATAAAATTTCTTTTATTATATAAAATTTTTATTTCATTTATTTATGTGTCTGTGGACTCGTGTGTGCACATAAATGTGTGTGTGTGTGTGTGTGTGTGTGTGTGTGTGTGCCACAGCATGGGTGTGGAGATCAGAGGGCAACATGGAGGAATCAATTATTTCCTTTTATCATGTAGGTCCTGGGTATTAGACTGAGTTCATCAGGCTCATTAACCAACACCTTTACCAACTGAGCCATCTTGCAGACCTGAAGGTGGACATTTCTAAAAAATTCCTAGGTGATCCTGGTCTGAGAACTATATTTTAAAATATAGTTTTAGAATATTTTAACCACATTGTAGTTTAATAATTGACCTTAAGGGTTTGTTTCATTTTCCCTACTTTATTTTTATTTATATTTTTCTGCTGCTGTTTTTTTTTTCATTTTTCCTTCTTGGAAACCTGCTTTTTGTTGTTGTTTGTTTGTTTGTTTGTTTGAGACAGGGTTTCTCTATGTAGTCCTGGTTGTCTTGAAACTAAATATGTAGACCAGGCTGGCCTCAAACTCACAGAGCTCTGCCTGCCTCTGCTACCAAGTGCTGGACTAAAGGTTGTGCCACCATACCCAGTTTTTGTGTTTACTTTTTTTTTTTGACATTTTAAAGAGAATGATATTGGAATTCTATATAGTTTTCTTAATTGATCTAACTTATAATTCTGAGTACAATTTGATACCAGAACAATCAGGTTTGGATTTATGTCATATCTAGGTCTTATTCTTCCTTCTTAGACACATGGAACCTGAGTGCTTCAGTGAACATGAGTTTTATTTAGATGGACTGAATTTTGCTTCCTATCTATATGATTGTTTAAATTTGTTTATGTGAAAATGTATATGATGAAATGTTAGAAACCCCTGAGCATCACCTGTGTGTTATTTTGTAAGCTCAAGCACATTTAAAGTAATATTTTAATCACAGCAGCAACTCTTGGGACAAAATTCAGGATTTCTTAGTTTAGTATGTTTCCTATGTAGTCATATCTTCTATCAATAAGGTAGTAATTTGTGAGAGTCATATTTAGGTAATCGTTGGGGTAATAATGACCAGGCTCTATAGATTTCTATATAACTAGAAGACTGTGCCTTCCTTGTGTAGACAAGCATCTAGATAAAATAAAACGTAACACTGTAAATTTCCCTCCTGGCTAAATGCCCAATTTTGGAAACTTAATGTTGCCTGGGAAATCTTCCTTTTTTCTGGCTCAGAGCACAGCCACTGATTTAAAAAATGCAGAGGGGCAGAGGAGCATATGGCCTCTGTGTGACCATCAAACAGGAACACAGACCTTTTTAACCTAACTGGGGCTTTCACTTCCCAGGGTGGCTTGTTTGTATTTGGTGCCAAGAGCCCTCTAAGAAGTGGCAGCTGCTTTCCTTTTTTTCGTTTCAGATTGAAGTGCACCCCTAGATGCAGCTGCAGAGCCCCTCCCCCACCTCCTGCTCTGCATACCCCCAAGAAAGGGACTTTTAATCTTTTGAGACAAGAGGTTTATTAAGGAAAGAAATGAGGCCATGGGATTCCTAGGTGGGCCAGAAAAACAGTGAAGGGGGCCAACAAGCCATGACAAAATCAAGGAAAAGGCCTCGAATTCCTTTTGAGGCTTTGCATGGTTAATAAGACATGTGGATTCCAGCTGTTTCTTAGAAAGGACCACAGCTTGCAGTTCCCAGAATGCAGGATGGCTTTCCATCTAACGAATTTGGAAGATTCTCTTGGCAGGTTGTTATGATATAAGCTAGATATTTCCAGTTATTCTTTATTTTTATTGTTTTTTAAAACCAGTTCCATCCCGCCTAGAAATTCAGAAAGTGCTTCTAAAGTTTGCAATAGGAAATGAGATTTCTTGTCATTCTTTCGATGTCTTTTTCTCATTTACTTTAATAAATGTGGTCTTTATTACTTTTTGGATGAGGCCTCTATGTCTCACTGAGACCTGCTGGTGGTGACGGCTGTCACTCAGCTTCCAAAGCAAACCAAGTATCCACGCAAGCGCAGAGGTGGTGGAACAACCATCACTACCAAATGAGAGCCTTGATATCAGCCTTTCTGAAAGTTTTAAAAACCAGCAATAATATGGAAACTTCAAGGATGACTGATCAAACAAAGTCATCCAGCAGGTTCACCTCAATGCAGACTCATCCCTCCTCTCTGACTCGGGCATTGCCAGTACTGTGCGTGATGTCTGCTTCTCCATATCTAATGAGAGATTAAGGAAATGTTGTTGTTTTCTAGTGAATCATGATGCATTTTCTGTTACCTGTAGACATTTGGTATGGTTTGTCCTGTATGTACTATCCTCGGGAGCACTTGTAACAAAAGTAAAATGTGTAAATTTCTCTGATGTGTAAATGCTTATTATGCATGGCTTATGCCATTATTTATTGTGTATGCTACCCAGATAGTCCTTTTGTATTAATTTAAAATTAATTTCTTAGGCTAGCATACAAAGTAACAGGTTTCATCATGGCATTTTCGAATGGCATCATGTATATATCAATATATTAAGTTTTTGTGTCAATGTTCTCTATTGTGCCCCCAATTCACCCAGCTCATTCCCTACTGCCTCCTAGGAAAGGACCTTGGAATGCTCAAGATTCTTCTGGTTTTTTTTTTATTTTTTTTTTCACTTAAAAATTGAAAATAAAGTCATTTCATACAATATATTCTGATTATGGTCCTCTTCCTCCAACTCCTCTTAAATCTTCCCCAATTCCCCACCCACCCAAATCCACACCCATTTATTTTCTCGCTCATTAGAATATAAACAAGCATTTAATAAAATAAAATAAGATAAAATAAAGAAAAACAAACCAGAATAGGAGAAACAAACAGAAATAAAAATAAACACAACAAACACAGTTGGTGAGACACCCACACACATTCCCACACAGAGAAAATGTATAAAAACAAAATCAGAAATTATAATATAGGCCTTCAAGACATGTAAGGGAAAAAAACCTAGACAAAGCATTGTAAGAAAACAAACAAACAAACAAAGAAACACCTCCCAGAATACCATTGAGTTCATTGTGAGTTGGCCATCTTCTTTCTGGACATGGGACCTACCCTTAAGAGTGATTTGTATATTCAATGAGACTACACTGGAGAAACTAATCTTTCACTTGTGAGTGCTTGTCAGTCAGAGGTAGCTTCTGGGTTAGGGATGGGAGCTTGTGTCTAACTTTCCCTCTCATCTCTGGGACCCCATATGGAGCAGAACTGTGTGCATGCTGTCACAGTCTATGTAAGTTCGAATGTTCATCAATCCTGTTGTGTCTAGAAGGTCTTGTTTCTTTGATGTCTTCCATTCCCATTGTCTCTTAACAATTTTCTACCTCCTCTTCTACAGTTTTCTGAGTCCCGAGGGGGAGGGTATTTGATGGAGACATCATATTTAGGACTGAACGTTCCAAGGTCTCTCAATTTCTCCACATTGTCCAATTGTGGGTCTCTATATTTGCTGCCATCTGCTGCAGGAGGAAGCTTCTCTGATCACAGTTGAGTGAGACACTAATCCATGAGTACAGCAGAATGTCCTTACAAGCTATTTATTGCTACATTCCTTTTAGAGAACAGTAGTATTTGGTTGTTTCCCTAGTTCCATGGCCTATCTAATCTCAGGTTCTTGACTACCCAAGCAACTCTGGGCATGCATTCTATCTCATGAAGTGGACCTTAATACCATTCAGATAGTGGTTGGTTTCTTCCACAACTTTTCCACCACTGTTGCACTAGTATATCTGGTAGGCAGGTCACCATTGTAGATAGCAGGCTTTGTAGCTGGGTTGGTGGTTACCTTTATGATTTGGTAGTATGCAGAGTACCTTCTAGTACCGTGGACACTAGTCTCTAGGGGTGAAGGCTCTAGGTCCGTGGTTCTCAACCTATGGGCTGTGACTCATTTGAGATTGAATAACCCATTCACAGGGGACACGTACGACCACCAGAAAACATAGATTATTGAAATTATGATTCGTAAGTGTAGCAAAATTACAGTTATGAAGTAGCAATGAAAATAATTTTATGATTGGATGTCACCACAACATGAGGTCACAGAATTAGGAAGGTTGAGAACCACTGCTCTAGATAGGCTCCAGATCAACTTCTCCATATTCTATTAGTTATGTAGGTGTTATCTTCAGCAGTAGGACATTACCATCAGTTTGTGGAGAGTCACCAATACCCTTGGCAATAGCCTTGGTTGTTTGGGAGTGTCCATGGGGCCGGCCGCCTTGGGCCAACAACTTGATTAGACATAACCCATTTCTGGAACTAAAGTTTTTAACTGACAAAGAAGATGTCTAGTTGAGGCTTTGCCTCTCCTGTTATTTGGTGATTCCAATTTAGTTTTTCATATGTTTATATATTTTAAGAAGCTTAATTCTTCTTAATCTCTTGTAGCGGATTTTCATGTATCCTCTCAAGTGTAACTTGGTTTTAACTGTCCTTCCCCATTTACCCTTCTTTACCTCCTTCTTCTCCCCCTTTATTAATTTCCTTCCTCATTTTTTCAATGGCCCAGTGGTCTGGTTGTTCAAAATTGTATTGGTGAGTTTTCATGTATTTGTGTAGTTTCTGTTGTCTTCTGTGTATTGACTTGTAGTTTTTTTGCCCTACTGATCTGATGGATATGGGGAGTTATTTAAATTCTTTTCATTTGGTTACTTTGATTTGTGACCCAGAAAATGATCTATTTTAGGAGGATTCTCTGGACTGTTGAGCAGAATAAAATTCTGTTTTTGTTGGATGGAATACTTTGTATTTATCTGTTATATTCATTTGATCTAAGGTGCAATTTAACTCTTACGATTTCTTTGTTTTAGTTAGTTTGGATGATCTATTTGGAAATGAAACTGGAGTGTTAAAATCATTTACTTTCATTGTATCAAGACCTACTTTACCTTTTATATTTATTAGCATTTAATTTTATAGAATCAGGATCTACAATGTTTGGTTCATCATGTAGATTTACAATGGTTCCATCTTTTGATGAGCTGCTTCCTTAGTAGCATGAAGCGACTTTCTTTTTCTTTATTCTCATTGTTTTCCTTGAAGTTGACTTTATCAGTTATTAGCAAAATTATGCCAGCCTGATTTGGGTTTCCATTTATGTGATAGATTGTATTTTACTGTTTGACTCTTAGTTTATGGGTAAAAATTTTGTTTGTTTAGCCACTGAGGTGTTTGTTTTTCTAAGAGACAACAGGTAATTATATCTAGTTTTCTAGCTCAGTGAATCTTTCTGTTTGTCTTTACTGGTAAATCAAAGTAATTTGTATTAAAGTTATTATTGAAAGTGTTTACTAATGTCTGCAATTTTATTCGTTGTTTTTCTGGTTGGCTGTATTAATGTTTGTTATTTACTTTCTTACATAATAGTGAAGGGGGTTAACTATTTACTGTGCTGGATATGGTGGGTTCTTTCTTATTTCTCCTTTGTTTATTTATTCCTCTTATGAAATTAAGTCTTTCTTATGCTCCTATGATTGAGACTGTCTTTCTTTCTAATTTCTATATTGCATTCCCCTAATTATCTTCTGCAGTGCTTGCTTGGTAGTTAGGTACTTCTGTAGTCCATGCTTATCTTATAATCTCTTTATTTCTCCACTATATATAAAAAATAGCTTTGCTGTTACAGCAATCTGGGTGGCAGTTATTTGCTTTGTGTGTTGAAGCAGGTCACTCCATGTTTTCTTTCTAGAGGCTTTTAAATTTTTCAAGGAGAGATTTGATGTTATTCTGATGTTTCATCTTTGTAGATGAACTGGGCTATTGACTTTATTGTTTTCCATATTTTTGCTTTGCTTTGTATATTTGACATCGTGGAGGAGTTCTTCTTGAGCTATGTTTTTTTTTTTTTTTTTTTTTTTTTAGCATTCTAAATGCTTCTTGTGTGGTTGGATGTCTGTTCCTTTGTCTACATTTGAAACATTTTCTCATCTGTTATGGATATAATCTCTGAACCTTTCCTGTTTATCTGAAATCCTTCTGTTTCATGGAGTCTTAGGTTGAGGATCCTGCTAATATAAAATTCTTGGATATTGGGGTCATGCTACCTTCGTCTTCCTTTACTATTGTTTAAATATAATATTTCATCAACTGTATCCTCCATATTTAAACTCTTTCCTTTTCATGGTTGTGTTGAGTGATGATATTTTCTACCATGTTTTTCATTTGATTCATTGAGTTTCTTCATTTTTCTAGTGTTTCTTATGTTCTTTTTTCTTTTCTTTTAAAAAATTATTATAATTTATTCTTTAAAATTTTTATACATGAATACAATGTATTTTGTTTATATCCACTGTCTATTCTCCCCCTCCACTTCAACCAGGTCCCCCTATACATCTTCCTTCCAACTTCATATCCTTCCTTTCTTCCTTCCTACTTTCCTTCCTTCCTTTCTTTCTCTCTTTCTTTTTGCATTTTTGCTTTGTTTATTTTCTTTTAATATTACCCACTGTGCCAAATCAGTGCTGTCTGTGTGTACATGGGTGTGGGGTTGACTCCTGGGGTGTGGGCAACTTACCAGAGTCTACATTCTTAAGGAGCATCTCATTTTCCTTCTTGAATTTCTCTTTCACACTGCTGTTTTATTCTTATTGTTGATCTTTCCATCCTTTTAACTGATTTGTTTTCTTCTATGCTATCCATTTTCCTCTCTAGGTCTTGAAATGAATTCTTCTGGTTGTGTATTCTTTCAAGCCACTGATCATTTTTACAAGAAAACTAAAAATTCTCATGTTGCATTTTACCTATTTTTGTATCTTTGAATTCATTAATTGATGAGTTTTTTTAAAACATTTTTTAAAATTTATTTATTATCTATACAGTATTTGCTCTACATATATGCCTGGGCAGATCTCAATGTAGATGGCTGTGAGTCACCATGTGGTTGCTGGGAATTGAACTCAGGACCTTGGGAAGAACAGCCAGTACTCTTAACCTCTGAGCCACCTCTCCAGCCCTAATTGATGAGTTTTGAAGTTCCTCAAGAGTCCTTTTGTATAGAAGTATATAATTAAATTATTTCCAGTATTTATATTATAGTTAATTGGTCGGCAGTGTTAATCCTTAACCCACCACTATAAATAATCACCCAGACATCTGATGGAGTCTAACAAGTCTTAGCCTGGGTTAAGCAATCCTGGCCTATCTATGATAGCTTATGGTTCTATTCCCCAACTAAACCCACAAATATACACACATCCCTTTGGGCTGTTATTCTTCACAATACAATATCCTGATGTTCCAGGCCACACGGAATGGTCCTCTCCTTCCTCCTCCTTGTTTCTTCTCCCATCATCCTCTCTCTCTGTGTGCCCCAGAAGTTCAGGAACATTTACCTAGCTGGTCTTTCTCTCTGCTCAGTCACAGGTCTTGCCATTTTATTAAAGTTAATCAGAGACAATTATTAGAAAGCAAGGTAATGCAGCATTCATTACTTGATGTACAGCAAACAGGCTTCTGGGAGTAGGTTAATTAACATTTGAAATACATAACATTACTCCATCACTTTTGTCTTGGTTTTTCATGCTTCTTGATTTTCTTTTTGATTTATGTATCTGTTGACTTGGATATCTTTTCAGTTTTGGAATGGGAGATTTTATTTTGCAGTCTACTTTTGATGGCTCAGTTTTCATTCAGTACACCCAGCAAAAGAATACAGGTACTGTAATAGAAAAGGAATCAAATTATGCAAATACAGAAGTGCACTTAAAATTGAGAGAAGCCCAATAATAGATCATCAATAATCATGACAGTGAAAAAGTTAAAACTATTGTGTATAGAATGTGCTATGAAATTCCAAGTTGTTTGGGTAAATGTGGAAATGCTAAAGGAATGAGATAAATGGAGGATGTTAGCATAATGTTATTATGTAACTGTGTAAAGATTATCCTTATTTTATTCAAATACTCATCTATGCTCCCATATCTGGTTGGAATTTGGACATGGCTTTGTAATACTTATTCTAACAATCTCTTGTGTCTGTATGGAAGCATCACCTATCAATAAAAAAACTGATGGCCTATAGCAAAGGCAGGAAATAGGAGGGAGGAGTTCTGGTAGAAAGAATGGATGCAGGGATAGAGCCAAGTGTGGGAGGATTCTCCCTGGGAACCTGAAGGAGGATAGATGCATGAAAACTGAGCAGAGGTAACCAACCACATGGAAGAACTTAGAATAGAATAAATATTAAGTTATAAGCTAGTCAGGGAACATGCCTAGCTATATTGGATTAGGCTTCAGTAAATATATTTAAGTCTTAGAGCTGTTATTTCCCAGGAGCTGTGGTAAGGGTGGAATATAAAACATACTCAATATATGGCACACTGAATCTAGCTAGGTTTAGAGCTTGAGAAGTCCTTGGTGAAAGGTGGGGTACTAGCTGAATAGGAGGCCTGGTGTCTTTAAAAGAGAGAAAAGGGAGATCAGAGCCTCAGGAACACCCCAGAGGTGAAAAACTTCTTGGAGGTGTATGAATAAAATGCAGCAACATGCAGAAATATGACCCAGTGCTGCGCAGGTAGGTGCAGCTCCCACTGGGTGCCTGCGTATATGAGAAACAGTTCTTGGTTACACATGGGCCAGTAGCTGCCAGTGCGTATCCGCAAGGCCCCTTCAATCTCTCCCCTGTAAGCAGAGGAGTTGAGGCAGGGCCAAGAGTCAGCATGAGAAGCTGGCTGAATGGCTGGGGCAGGGCTCACCAGAGAGATATGCAAACTGAGAAGACCCAGGTGTCTGAACTGGTAAGGTACTGATTTTGGAAAACAATAAAAGAAATGAAGTTGATTATTAAAAAAAAAACCATAGGAAGAAATATTTGGTTTAAATATAGGAAAGTGAAGAAGTCCTTAGGGAGAGAGTTAGAGATTAAAAGGAAAAGTATCTTCTGTGTTAAAAATGGAGAGAAACAATGACACAAGGCATCTGGATTCCATATGATTTTGTTTCACTTATCAGCATACAAATAATTTTTTCACTAATGATTATAGTTTTGTATAACCTCTTTAGGAGAGATAAAAATAAAGCAGACTTGGAAAGGGAAGGGACTGAGAAATTAGATGCTACATTAGAGGTGATGAAACAGAGGTTGGAAGATGCTTTGAATCAAAATAGGGAACCTTCAGAGGAGTCCAATCTGGAACCTACAAGAATATCAAATAGGGTGGTTCCAGATGAGAAATATCCACAAAGGCTTGAGGAATTAGAATGGCAGCCCATAAAGATGTAATATATTGAGTTATGTAACCGGATTCTACTTATTGATGCTACCTTGGAGCAATGTCATACAGTAGATTATGTGTTTCATTTTGTACAGTTTGGGGAATTAAGATATGTATGCATGTTGATGCATCATACTATTGATGCATATTTAGAATTCCAATGGGCTTCACTTTGAATCTGAAAGGGAGGATTCTGAGATTGCATATTTATTAGACATGGTGGCTACCTTGGAAATGCTTTTGCAGGTGGAAGCTGATGACACTTCAATGTATGTATCCAATAGAATAGCACAATTCTTTTTTAGACATTCTGGCATGAAACCTGTTACAGATATAACTTACAATCCTCTGGTCAAGCAATTATAGTGAGATTTAACAAGATTTTGAGGGAAATGCTCATAGAACATAAGGGAGATAAGGAATCTCCCAGAAAAAGATTGAATAATGCTTTGTTGATTTTAAATGTTTTAAACGTCATTGAGACAGATAACACAGCTGCTGAAATGCATCACTGTTTGGAAAGGACTAATGAATTAGATCAGAATATATATGTGACAACTTCAGAATGGATGGCAAGAAATGTGTTATGTTGGGGAGGAGATTTTTTATTTCTTTCCACAGGAGAAGAAAGGGTATGTATTCCATACAAATACATTGGAAAATAGATTTGACAGGGGGGGAGACCTCCTGAGGATCTTGACTGAAGATAGTAATCAAGAGGAACAAACAAGACAAGTAGAGTATGTGCTTATTCCCTCTACATGGGAAGAGCTCTGAGACTGGCAAAGACATGAGTGTCTATGCATAGCCAATGAATGTTGTTGGCTACAGAATTCTCATGACTTATTATTACATGCTGTCCTTTCATATGGCATGGATGGAGATTTATATTGCAGTTTGGTTATACTGTCCCAACTAACTTATAAAGAAAAATGTCTTTCACCTGCTTAAACAAAGAGCAAAGGATGATTTTTAACTGATCTGTGCACATTGCATATTCCATACATATGTTACTGCAGAAATGTATGTTACCTTTAAAAGTTTATATGTTATCAGAACAAAAAGACCACACACCAAGGAAGACAAAGCAAGCAGCCCAGGTGCTCCAGCCTCAGACTACCACAGTTGTTGTTTCATCAAAACTCACAACTACAAAGCAGCTATCTCAATTGATCCAGACTTTCAGACTGTTCCAGTCAGGACTTCATTTAAACCTGCATTTTCACAGCACATAGAGACTAGACAACAAATGTTACAGCCAGCTTTCTTGATACTTGACCATTTTCCTAATTTTCTTGGGCTCCCAAAAAGGAAAACTACATCCCAAATCAGCAGAAAGCAATTTTAAGAGAACAACACCCCATTCTCAAAAGGTAAGGTGTATTTTTTATTTTTTTAATCATTTTTAAAAATTTCTTCAAGTTACATCTCAATCACAATCCCCTCCCTACGCTCCCCTCCAGTCCCACCCTCCCACCCTCTTCCCCCTCAACCCCCATCCTCTTCCTTTTTTTTTTAAGTTTAAGGTATATCTTTTTCCCCCAACAGCTCCCCCTTTCAGTCAAACAAATGGTTCTTTCTCTATAACAATAAATACAATACAAAACAACAGAAATAAATAGGCCACAATTATGAGTTATATGGCTTAACATACATTCCCAATGTCCAGTCCATAAGAATTTGGCACCTGACTTTAACATTCTACTATCTAACAATCTCCATGAGTTTAAAGTTCTATATCTAACTCAACTTTCATACTAACTTGAATCACAATTTTAAAAACATCTTCTTAGATCCAGAACACCCTCTTGATTCCTAAACAACTCAAAATTTAACGATGAGCCTCTAGCTATCTATTCTTCAACCACCTCAGAGACCTGAGAGGGATAAATATATCTGATTATATAGGAAGTGCAGAGCCCACAGCTTCCAAAACTAAGAAATGACATATCAGTGGCTGCCTGGACAGTTCCCATTTTCTCTCCATACATTACAGCATCAATCTTCAGCCGTTTGGCCCCGTTTCTCTGACTGACATTGATTGTAGAGCAGGAATTATGAAGGACTTGCCTACCCTGTCTTGGCAGAGCTAGGCTGTCGACTTACCTACTTCCGAGTTTTGCCCTTTTTGGACAGCAGTCTGTCTACAGTTGAAGCAAGGATTTTTTTTTTTTTTTTTTTTTTTTGGTCAAGAGATAGGCTTGCCACTAATTCAATCATCTCCCACTGGAGATTCTTCGATGCTCGTCTTCTACTTGGAGTAGAATAAGGGATAAGGGGTGCTGTCAGAGCTGACATGTCTTGATATCAAAAAATCTAAAGTTAAGAAAACATCTTTGAATGCCATATTCTGCAGATCTCTTGAGGTTTTTTTTTTGTCATTTGGTGGGTTATGGATGTTTGTTGTCATTTAGGAGGGGCTGTTTGCAAGTTGTTAAATGGTCTTGATGAGGGAGGAAACAAGGTATAGGAAGTTAGACTCAGGGATTTTTCTCTTTTTCTTTTCTATATCCTTCTTTCTATCATATGTAAGGGGAGGAGGGTTGAAACAGAAAAAAGGGGATATAGGAATAATATAGGAATAATAGGGATAAAAGGGTAGATTATTAAATCTACTTTTAAACTAGAAAGCATTAACAAACCAAAAGTCTTAAATTGATGTAGATCTTTGTATATTGATCCAGAATTAAGGTTATATTTGGTTGCATTGGTATATTTGTATATTGTATATTTGATTACAGCATACTATGCATACATGTTTCAATTCTTTCTTAATGTATTGAACCCATGCAATTCATTTAGAAAATGCAATGTGAAGTGTTGGGGGAAGGTCTAATCACATTGCTTCTGATAGGCTTATTTCAATGCTGAGATCTGGTTACTGCTCCTTCTGAGGCATTCTCTTGATTGGTTAATAAAAGTCGCTGATGGCGAATTAGCTGGGCAGAAAGAGTATAGGAAGGCAGGACTTCCTGAGATTAGAACAGGAACACTTTACACAGAGGATTAGTTCATTCTGCCAGGAGACACAGAAGCAGAGAGACTCTTTGAGAACACTGGAAGGTAATCACAGGCACATGATGGTTTGGGATTAGGTGATCCGGGTTAATTTAGAGTAGCTAATTCAGAGTCTGCCCAGCTAAGGGTTAAGTGTTGAAACATTAAAAAGTCTTGTTGTATTTAACTATTGGGGAAAGGATTGCAGCACTTGTAAGCCATCAGTCCAAGCAACCCAGGACCGTAGGACTCCCAGACTCCCTGACTCCCCTCGAACCCAGGAGAATCTCCCGTCAAGCTGCTGGTAATTCTACCAGCCTGATATAACAACTTATATTAATTAACAGAGTTTAGGTTACAGGTGGTGTAGGCCACCCTTGGTCCAGGGCTCTTTCCCCAGGACAGATCAGGCAATGGTTAAGGCGGGCCAGGCCGCCCACTGTGCTGCCAAGCTGAGCTGCTGGCTGCTCTGCTTGCCTAATCTTACAGTTTATACTTACTAATAACTACAATTGATAATTAAATTGTAGTTACAGTGAAGTTCTAGTTCTTTTGAAAGCTGCTATTATAGACTGTTTAGGATAATGAAGAAATTCAAGTTAGTAGTTAGTCAAACTTATGGTCATTTTAGATATTAGTATAGTTTATTCTAGTGATACGTTTCATAGGTTGAACAGATAGTAAATATCTAAAAACAAAAATATTTGCTTGTTCAGATGTGCTGTAGAGAGACAGATAGTCTTAAAAACCACAGAGACCTACAGAATATGACATTTAAAGATGTGTTATTGATTTTAGGTTTTAAAAAAAATAGAGTTTGCATTAGTTGTAAAGCAGGACTTATGAAGGACTTGCCTACTATGTCTTGGCAGAGCTAGGCTGTCAACTTACCTGCTTCCAAGTTTTGTCCTTTTTGGACAGCATTTTGTCTATAGTTGAAGCAAGGGATTTTTCTTACCTACTGACAAGCTTGCCATTAATGCAACCATCTCCAAGTGGAAATTTTTCAATGTTCATCCTCTACTTGGACTAGAATAGGGTGTGCTGTCAGGAGCTAACATGTCTCACTATCAAAAAATCTTAAGTTAAGAAAACATCTTTGAATGCCATATTCTACAGATCTCTTGAGGCTTTTGAAGGCCACCTATCTATCTCTGTATATTTGGATAAGCAAATGTTGCTTATCTCTTAGGAATTTGATTTCTGGTTAACTTAGAAAACATCTGTGATAAACTACTATCCTAAATAGTTTGTGACAGTTGCTATCAAAAGGCCAAAACTTCACATTGCATTTTTAAGCATTACCTAGATATGTGAGCTTTGATTGGAGAGTTCTGAAGCAGGGCTTAGATGTGTGAAGCAATGGAAGCAGCAGAGTTGGGCAGAGGTGCTGGGTGGAGCTAGGTTCCATTGGATAGGAGCCTGCCCTTTGTGAAGGTGGGGAGGGGAGGTAAGCTTCCTGCAGCAGGGCTGGAAGGTGCTAAAGAGGAAACAGAGGAGGCATGGGGACTGAGTGCAGAACTCCAACTACCATATATAGTTCAGTCCAGAGCCTTAAGGACTGGGCTTGGAGAGTCCTCAGGAATAGAACAGACGGCCCAGAGAGTGGGAATGGTAAGTTTGCATTGGTGGGACTTGGAGTTTGAGATGCTGAGGGGCTCTCTAAATTGGAGATGTCCCGTGGTCAGCTTAGATTCTGTTCTGTCCCCAGATGGGATATAAAGGGATATATAAGGATGTACAAGATAAGATATTATACAATTTACATAGGAAAGGGAGGAGAAAGGAAACCAAGTATGGGATCTAAAAGTGAGGAGGGGTGTGTTAGTATAAATAAGCCCCAAGAAACAGCTGAGGCTGGAGAGAAACTCAGTGGTTACAAGGGCTTGGTGACCAGAGTTCGGTTTCCAGCACCCACACCAGGGAGTCACAAACACCTGTAACTCCAACTCCAGTGGTCTAATGCTTTCTTCTGGCTTTTGCAGGCAACCACATACACAGATGCATAAATGAATACTAAAATACATCATTTCATTATTATTATTTAAAAAATGTTAACCTTAATTTTGTATCAGTATATAAAGATCAATACAAATGTAGCCAAATATAATCTTAATTTTGCATCAATACACAGAGATCAATACCTTTATACAAAATATAATCTACTTTACAACTAATGTCTGTCAGAGTTACTGGGCCAAGAGGTTGAAGATAGATGCTGTAATGTATGAAGAGAAATTGGGGACTGTTCAGGCAGCCGTTGTCTGTCATTTCTTAGTTTTGGAAGCTGCTGGCTCTACACTTCCTGTATAATCAGATATGTTTATCTTTCTCAGGCCTCTGATGTAGCTGAAGACTAGATAGATATAGTCTCACAGTTAAATTTTAAGTTGTTTAGGAATTAAAAGGATGTTCTAGGTCTAAGAAGAAATTTTTAATAAGTTGGTAATGCAAGTTAGGATGGAAACTGGGTTAGGTATATAACTTTAAACTCATGGAGATAGATAGATAATAGAATATTAATGTTAGCTGCTAAATATGTATGGACTTGACATTGAGAATGTATGTTATACCTTATAATTTTCATATTCAATAATTGTGGCCTAATTATTAAAAAAAAAGAATTATGAATTCTGGGAGAAAAGGGAGAGGGTGGGAGAGTGGGACTGGGAAGGGTGGAGGGAGGGGACTGTGATGGAGATGTAACTTGAAGTAATAAATAAACCTTAAAAAAATAGAGTTTGCTTCAAATGTGACAAAATGCCACTGAGCAAGAAATTGCCTTGGCTTTAACTGCTGACAATATGCTGTGCAGAATGGACAAACTGAATGCAGGGAAGCCGACTGCCAAGCTTTGCAGCATCAAGGTAGGTAAATTCCTGCTTCACAAAAAGGTCTGTCAGATATACTGGGCCAGAAGGATGAAGATTGATTCTGTAACATTATAGAGGAATTTTGGGGGACTGTCCAGGCAGCCAACTATTCTCTGTCAATTGTGTAGTTTTGGAAACTACTTGTCCCCCACTTCCTGCATATTCAGGTAATATGTATTTCTTCTCAAGTCTCTGATGGGTTTGAAGACTAGATACTTATAGTCTCACAATTATGCTTAAGTTGTTTAGGATTTAAAAAGATGTTTTTAGGTATAAGAAGATATTTTAGGTACAAATGATTTAGGTACAGAACTCTAAACTCACCAAGATTGGATAGATAATAGAATATGGTCTCCAAAGTTTCCAGATGCATATGGACTGTATTGTGAATGTAAATCTTACCTGATTGTTTCATAATTGTTATTATTGTATGTAGTTTATTGATATAAGAGAAAGAGCTTTTTATTGGTCTAAAAGGGGGCATGTTGGCATAACATTATTGTGCACTGTGTAAATATTATCCTTGTATTATTCAAATGTTGATTTCTGTGTCCCCATATCTGGTTACAATTTGGACAAGACATTGTAATGCTTATTCTAAGAATCTCTTGTGTCTGTATGGAAGCATCACCTATCAATAAAAAGCTCATGGCCTACAGCAAAGGCAGGAAATAGGAGGGAGGAGTTCTGGTAGAAAGAGTTGGATGCAGGGATACAGCCAAGTGTGGGAGGATTTGCCTTAGGAACCCAAAGGAGGACAGATGCATGAAACCTGAGCAGAGGTGACCAGCCACATGGCAGAACTTTGAATAGAATAAATCTTACATTAAGTTATGAGCTAGTCAGGGAACATGGCTAGCTATATTGGCCTAGGCTTTTGTAAATATATTTAAGTTTCAGAGTTGTTATCTCTGGGAGCCGGGGCAAGGGTGTATTATAAAATACACATATCAGAAGGTTGTAGAGAAAGGAGAGAAATAAGAGTAAATGAAAAAGGAAATAAGAAAAAGAAGAGGAGTGGAGAGAAACATTATAGAGTCAAAGATAAGGGAGCAAAAGTTTACAAAAGAAAAGACAAAGACAACAAAGGAAAAAAAAGGAAGAACCAAAGAAAAAAGATTTTTCAGTAATGGCAAAGTTCAAAACCTAAATTAGATAGGTTTAATAACGGGAGATTAAAATATTAGTGTATTTAGGATAAAAACAATAAGATAAAAACATAAATATGAATGTAGAGGATGGTGGGTATGAGGTATGGATGGTGTGGACTGTTGTTTCTCCTGTTTTTCTACTTGCTGAGTATGTATTGGACAAGCATTTGTTGCCTGCCACAGGGCCCTCAGCTGGCCACACATGGCTTTTCAGTCTGTGGGCTGGGAATGTTCTCACATACTAATTAGGCTTGCTACATCATGCCTGGAGGTGGGATAATGTTTTAACTGAAGAGTGTCTCCAGGTACATTGAGATGCACCTCAGAAACTGGTGGAGAGTCTCTGCTATGCTTTCAAGGGCCTTTAAAGATCACACTTTTATATGGATGCTCCTGTGGATATCAAGTGCATTCCTGGAACTCCTGAGTTGTCAGGATCTACAGTACTGAACAACCGTCAGGCTCCAGAATTTGATCCGCCTGCAGTACTCATATTCAGAGCTATCAAAATTTAGGGTGGTTCTCAGTTGGTGAGAACTGTTCTTGGCTACAGAGGGCAGGGCTACCTTCCTATGTCCTCCTTGCATGTGTTAAGCCCCTTGACATTTGTATATCTGGCTCATTGGTGTCTGACCTCCATCACTGCCCCTTCCAGCCTTCCTCACCCCGGGCTGTGGTAGACCAGACTGAGGCTTCCTGACACATGACTGTTTTCTGATCTCATATTTTAACAACAGATCCTCTCTCACAATGAACTTGGCTGCTGCTGTACGAGTCATTGAGAATGACAAAGTGAGATTTCTCTGCAACACTGACCTATCTGCTGGAAAAATCAGTGTCTCATCAAAACCTGGAACTAAATTTAGGCTTGAGAGGGCTTAGGGCCTGTCCTGAAGGTAGGACTGCCTGTATTTTCTCTCAGCTTACTTTCCAAAAGCAATTCTTTGTCCCTCTCCCAGGCCAAGGACTACATAGCTAAGTCTGTATTCAGCTTCCTTCTCTGAGTCACCTGCTTATTTTAGGTGTCCCTTCACTTTCTTTGGGCATTTCCAGATATCTTCCCCACTTCTCTTGATAAGAGAGTGCCTTTTCCTTATTTTAATTCTCTCCTTCTCTGGCTCACACAGGGTTGCCTCTAGCCTACCATCTTCTTAACATTAGTTAGTTTTGTAAGTAAAATTGCTGGAAAGAAGCTGTGTCTTCAAAGGCTGATTAAAGCTGCCTGGATGGCTATGTAGAAGGGTTGGAATGTTGCAGGTCCAGAGTCTAATTATCATATCTGGACTAGCTTCTGCCCACCCCCGCACTACCCCCTCCAACAGCCATTCTTTGCCCATCTGTGTGTCTGAATTAACATCCTGTGACTAAGAGATAAAAACTTTTTGAAATCTATTAATTCATCAGGCCATTGGCTTCCACCAACCCTAAAGCTAAGAATGCCACCAGATAACATCTGAGACTTGTAGGCAAGCTCTCCCAGTCCTGCTGTAACCACCTCGCTGATGGACTCAAGAGATGTATTTTAAGCTTACCTTGATCTATGACTTTCTTTTTTCTGTTAAATCACAAAAATTTATGAAACTGCATCCACATTGCAGCATGGAATTTGGGATAATCTAAATCTGTATGGCCAGATCATGGTCACTCAGAATGGCTCCAGAATAAACTACCTCTTATTCATTTTAAGATGAGAGATATTTTTTGTTGGTTTGTTTGCTTGGGTTGTTTTTTTTTTGTATCAACAGTTTTATCTACATATCTAACAGTGGAATTAATTTGACAAATTCATTAACACATGAAGGTAGAGATAAAAATGCCTTGTGGTGTTGTGTTATCCCAAAATTACAACCCCAAGAAGAAAAAGAAAGCTAAATAGAAGCAAAATTATTTCTGGCAGATGTTTTTTAGCTTTTTCCATAGTGCTTTTCCTCTAAATAACAGGAAGATATTCAGAAATCACCTGAGTTTTTGTTTTTGTTTTTTAATTATGGCCAGGTATGAGATACTCTTCTTTTTCTAAGTTAAGGAATGTTTCCCAAGTACATCATAATGTCTCATAATTACTATATATTTGGTCAGATATTAATTACCTTCTGCAACATATATTACTAATAATTTTCTTTTCTCTATACTTGCATTTAAAATTTTGTTTACAGTTATACTTTATTATTTATTTTATAACGATAATAAGCCTAAATTAAAAGCAGTCATTTAGAGAGTAAAGTATGTTGGAATTATCTTTACTTCTATCAGAAGATTCTCATCTGGTTGGCCCTGGCCCTTACTGGCCTGGCTGAAGTGCAGGGTGACCAACTCAGCTGCCACCAACTCATCCTATCACCCAGGCCCAGATCCGGGGCTTTGAGTTGGTCCACCCCAACATCTACTCCATCTATGAGATACTAGAGCATGTGAAGGGTCCGGTCCTGCAGAACCAGAACCATGGTAGTTCCCTGACTCTAGGCAACAATAGGATATTCAAGAAAAGGCTTGGCCATGGTCCAGTCCTGATGGTGTGGCAGAAGCCAGAGGCCCTGAAACAGACCAGCGACTCATTGCAATGACTGTAAAGGGCAGGGAAGCTACTTTCACAGTGGTATAGACGATGGCAGACTCACAGTTGAAAAAGCAGAACATAAAAGCCTTCTATGACAACTGCTACCTCTATCACAATCTCCTCCTCCCAATGAGTAACAGATTGAAAAGGAAACCATCAAAGAGAATTCTTATTTTTTTTTTATAAATACTTTATTTTTTTTTCTTCAACTTACATCTCAGTCACAAACCCCTCCCTATTCCCCCTTCCTATCCCGCCCTTCCACCCTCTTCCCCCCAGAAGTTTCCCCTTTCAGTCCAACAGATGGTTCCTTCTCTTATAACAGTAAGTATTATACAAAACAA
>CAJQZJ010033710.1:1529070-1551480 GCA_907164525.1 Lophiomys imhausi
GGACATCTAAATAGCTGAGCACAAAGGGACTGAACATCAAATGATTCCATTAACATTTTTAACCATTTTTCCATTCTTATTTGGGCCCCAAACAGGTTTACTACGTCCCAAGTCAGCAGGAAGTCATTTTAAGAGAACAACGTCCCATCCCCAGAAGGTGGGGAGTGTGTTCTTCCCCTTTGGTTATTTGATAGATAATAGAAAATTTTGTTATTTAGGGGAAAAGACTACAAGCTGTTAAATGGTCTTGTTAAATGGGTTTTGGAGGTTAGACCCAGGGACTTCTCTCTTTTGCTTTTCTGTATCCTCCTTTCTCTCCTATATAGGAGTGAACAGACTTGAGAAAAATGGGACATAGACATAGTATAGGAAAGAACAAGAAAAAAGGACAGATTATTGAATATAGCTTTACACCTTTGTATACTGATACAAAATTAATATTATATTTGGCTAAATTGGTATTGATCATTGTATATTAATGCAAATTTAAGATTGTATAGGGCTACATCGGTATTGATCTTTGTATATTGATACAAAATTAAGATTATATTTGGCCACAATGGTATTGACCCTAGTATATCAATGTAAAATTAAGATTGTATTGGGCTACATCGGTACTGATCTTTGTATATTGAAACAAAATTAAGATTATATTTGGCCACATTGTTATTGATATTTGTATATTGATACAAAATTAAGGGTAACGCTTCTTAAAGGTATTGTTTGTAGTAATACTTAAAAATGAAATGTCAAGTTTTGACCTCTCGCTACCAACCGACGTAAACTGTTTAGGATAATTAAGAAACGGAAACTAATAGTCATGAAAACGTGTCATTTTGTTAGTTACTATGACAGTCTATCACAGTTATTTTCTAAGCTACTCAGAAATCAAGTTGCTAAGAGACAAGCAATATTTGCTTATCTAAATATAAGAGATAGATAGGGCATCTTCAAAAACCTCAAGAGATCTGCAGAATATGGCATTCAAAGATGTTTTCTTAACTTAAGAGTTTTTGATATTGAGACATGTCAGCTCCTGACAGCACCCCCTATATTACTCCAAGTAGAAGATGAGCATCGAAGAATCTCCAGTGGGAGATGATTAAATTGGTGGTAAGCCATTCTCTTGGCAAGAAAAACCACTTGCTTCAACTGTAGACAGACTTCTGTCCAAAAAGGACAAAACTTGGAAGCAGGTAAGTCGACAGCCTAGCTCTGCCAAGACAGGGTAGTAGGTAAGTCCTTCATAATTCCTGCTCTACAACCAATGTCTGTCAGAGAAATGGGGCCAAATGGCTGAAGATTGATGCTGTAATGTATGGAGAGAAAATGGGAACTGTCCAGGCAGCCACTGGTATGTCATTTTTTAGTTTTGGAAGCTGCAGGCCCTGCACTTCCTATATAATCAGATATATTTATCCCTCTCAGGTCTCTGAGGTGGTTGAAGAATAGATACCTAGAGTCTCATAGTTAAATTTTGAGTTGTTTAGGAATCAAGAGGGTGTTCTGGATCTAAGAAGATATTTTTAAAATTATGAGGCAAGTTAGTATGAAAGCTGAGTTAGATATAGAACTTTAAACTCATGGAGATGGTTAGATAGTAGAATGTTAAAGTCAGGTGCCAAATACATATGGACTGGACATTGGGAATGTATGCTAAGCCATATAACTCTTATAATCGTGGCCTATTTATTTCTGTTGTTTTGTATTGTATTTATAGTTATAAGAAAAAGAACCATTATTTGGACTGAAAGGGAGAGCTGTTGGGGGGAAAAATAAATAACTTAAACTAAAAAAAAAAAAAAAAAAAAGAAGGGAAGAGGATGGTGGGGCTGAGGGGGAGGAGGGTGGAAGGGTGGGACTGGAGGGGGGAGTAGGGAGGGGATTGTGATTGAGATGTAACTTGAAAAATAAAAAATAAATTATTAAAAAAAGAAGTAAAAAAAAAAAAAGAAAGAAATAAACCTGCTAAGAGACAAGCAACATCTGCTTACCCTAATATAAGAGATAGATAGGGCCTCTTCAAAAACCTAGAGATCTGCAGAATATGGCATTCAAAGATGTTTTTGTAACTTTAGATTTTTTTTTATATCAAGACATATCAACTCCTGACAGCACCCCCTATTCTCCTCCAAGTAGAAGATGAGCATCGAAGAATCTCCAGTGGGAGATGATTGAATTAGTCGCAAGCCTATCTCTTGGTAGGAAAAGCCCCTTGCCCCAACTGTAGACAGAATGCTGTCCAAAAAGGAGAAAACCTAGAAGCAGGTAAGTCGACAGCCTAGCTCTGCCAAGACAGGGTAGGTAAGTCCTTCATACCCCCTGCTCTACATTCAATGTCTGTCAGAGAAGCGGGGCAAACGACTGAAGAGCGATGCTGTAATGTATGGAGAGAAAATGGGAACTGTCCAGGCAGCCACTGGTATGTTATTTCTTAGTTTGGGAAGGTGCAGACCCTGTACTTCCTATAAAATCAGATATATTTATCCCTCTCAGGTCTCTGAGGTGATTGAAGAACAGATAGATAGAGTCTCATAATTAAATTTTGAGTTGTTTAGGAGTCAAGAGAGTGTTATACATCTTAGAAGATACTTTTAAAATTGTGTTGCAATTAGTATGAATGTTGAGTCAGATATAGAACTTTAAACTCATGGAGATGGTTAGATAGTAGAATGTTAAAGTCAGGTAACAAATACATGTGGACTGGTCATTGGGAATGTACGTTAAGCCATATAACCCTCATAACTGTGGCCTAATTACCTCTATTGTACTGTATTGTATTTATTATTATAAGAGAAAGAGCCATTTGTTGGACTGAAAGGGGAAACTGTAGGGGAAAATAAGATATACCTTAAACTTAAAAGAAAAAAAAAGGGAAGAGGATGGGGGGTTGAGGGTTGAGGGTGGGAGGGTGGGACTGGAGGGGGAAGAGGGAGGGGACTGCGATTGAAATGTAACTTCAAGAAATAAGAAATAAAGGAAAAAAAAAAGAAAAAAAATTTATCACCTAGAAAATAAAAATATCATTTTTTAATTTTAAAAACATGAAATATTTTATATTCTGCTTTATGTAACATGCCAATATGATATTGACAAAGTGGATAATAGTTTTGAAGACATATAGAAAACAAAATACTTTCTTTAAATTTTGTAGAGTATTAGAATATTAAAACATGTTTCTCTAGAACATATGGGAAAGAAAGTCACCCAATTTGGACTTTAACTATTTAAAGTATAAGACATCTTATCTTAATTAAATCTTATAAAAATCATATGGCCACTACTAAATTTAACAGTATAAAACAGTAGTCTCAGCTCAATTATATAAGTAAGAAAATTGTTCTATTTTATGAAAAAATAAAATTTTAGAAATGCTAATAATGGCATTCAATAATATTTCAGATCACAAAATTTTTATGTAGTCACTTAAAAACATAATACTTTTACAATTATAAGCAGCAGCATCATCATCAGCAGCAGTGGTAGCAACAGTAGGGAGGCACAGGATGGAGACACAACACAATACCATGCTGTATTCAGCCACAACCTGAGGATTCTTTCAAGAGTCCTCTATTTAGGCAAAGATGGGATACTTGATTTCATTTCAGAAAAGAATTTCAGGACAAGTCAATATGACACTGAATGAATTTTATTGAGCTTTTATACAGATTTGAGCACAGGGATTGATAGGTAGAGGATCTCAGGGAAAAGATCAGTCTTGCCCGAATATGGATTTAGGATTTTTCAAGAAAGAGTAGCAGCCAAGTGTTTTTACAAGCCTTACTTACAGTTGAGGTGGCCTGTGTTGCCACATTTCAAAGGATTAGTAAGAAACTTGCATGAGATCACATGGTGGTTCATGTGGTATATTGGAGACGATTCTGACTTTTGGGGTAAAACTTTAGGTCATAATATATGCACTGAAAGTTAAGATTTTATTAGTTAATTAACTAATTTGTTTATTTAAATTATCATTGTGTTTATTCATTATATATGGCACCATGTTACATGAGGGTATTTTCATGTAAGTATGTATTATATGCTGAGCATATCGTCCCACTCATTCTCTTATTTCTCATCCCTTCTATCAGCCCCTTTGTTCTTCACTCTAGACAATTTAATTTATATATTTATATCATATATACACACATATGTAATTTTATGTTTTCATATTAAAAACTCTAGGAACTACCAATGAGAAAAACCTGTTATATTTGTCTTTCTGAAGATAGCTTAATTTATTTAGCATGATAAGGTTAAGTTGAATCCCTTTTCCTCTAAATGATAATTTTATTGTGATTTATGGCTAGAAAAATTATATTTATATAATTTTATATATCAGTTCCTCTGATTGGGTAATGTTAAGCATTCTAAATGTTAACTAATTGCTCCTGCTTACTGTTTGTTACTTACATTGTCTTTGATTGGTTAAATAAATGCTGAGGCCTGGAGACTGGGCAAAAATGGAGGTAGGCAGGAGTAAGTTGCTGGGCTTCTGAGACAGAGAGCATCTTGAAATAAGAAGCCAAGAGCATGAAGAAGGAGGACCTACGCCATGGGGTAGATTAAAGGAGATCATTCCACGTGACCTGGAACATCAGCGTAGTGTGGAGAATGGCAGTCCAAAGGGACATATGTATATATGGGATCATATTTGGGTAATAGAATTATGAGCTAGCTTAGATGGGCTAAGATTGCACAATTCAGGCCATGGCTTTTTAAAGTCCATCAGGTGTCATTGTGTGCTAATTTATAATGGTGGCTTAAGGATTAACACTGCCAAACCAATTAAATATAATATAAACATTAGTGAATAATTTAATTAGCTTTTTTTCTACAGTTTCTCTGTTAAGACACCCATATTGAACAATAGTTTAACTAATATAAAGAGTGTTTCAATGACCATTAATGGGCAAATTCTGAGATTCTGGCTTGGAGTTCTTCAGGTAAATAGCCAGGAATGTTTTCCCTAAGTAATATAGTGGACAAATTTCTGTTTTTGGAGAAATCTTCAAACCCATATCCACAGTGGTGTGTTGTGAGAGAAGCCCATCGTAGACCACGACACAGGTGCTTGTAAAGCCAAAAAGAAAGTCTTTATTGCTGGCCAGCAGCTGGACAGACAACTTACCCAAATCATGCAGCCCCAGGTCTTACAGCTCTTTGTATTTTATGCACAAAAAATCACATCCTGGTTGGCACACTTCAGTTAGCAAGAAGTGGAACTATAGAAGCCAAAAAGCAAGGTTAGTACATTTAGGGACTTTCCTGGAACAATGGATGCTGATGGATTAGGTCTTTGTTCTTGTTTTGGCAGGTGTTGGGGCCTATGTGCTTAGTTTTAAGGTCAGAATATGTTATACAGGGTTATTATTAAAAGGCATATACTAATTCCTCTCTACTTATTTATTTGTCCTGTGAGTGTGTGCCTGTGTGCATGACTGCCACAGCTTGAGTGTGGAGGTGAGAGGATAACTTCTGGGAATAGTTCTCTCCTTTCACTGTGTGGGTCCTGGGCATCAAACTCGGGTCCTCAGGCATCTATTGAGTCATCTTGTTGGTCCCAATTCTGTCAATTTAAAAAAATATTTTAGGTTTTATATGTTTCTATATTTCATTTGCTTTCCTACTGTTCTAGCGTAGCTATTTCTTTCCTGTAGCTTTACGAATGTGTTTATCATTTTCTCCAGTCTGAAGGATTCCTTTAAGCATTTTCTGTAGGGTTGACTCTATGGGGATGAATTTCTTTATCCTGTTTTTATCATCTAATTCTTTTTCATCCAATTATGACAGTTTTACTGGCTCATTGTTTGGACTGGAAGCTATTATCATTCAGAGATAGAAATATATTATTCCAAGCTCCCTCCCCATGATTTAAAGTTTTTTCCTGATGTCTTGTGTTATTCTACAGGACTTTCCTTTATATGTTACTTGATATTCTTTCTTGCAGTTTTCAATACACTTCCTTTATTTCATATATGACATGTTTCCACCATCATATGGCTCAGGGAGGTTTGTTACTCTTTCTGTTTGGTCTTCTCAATGCATCTTCTACATGATGATACAAATCTTTCCATTGATTTGAGATTTTTTTCACTATAGTTTTATTTTTAACAAATAGGTTTTTAAAAATACCTTTAGCATGAAATTTTCCTTCTCATGATGTCTCATATATATATATTTAATTTATTTATATATATTTAATAGAGGAGAAATATACCTGAATGAAAAAGAGCACCTTGATGGGGTATAGTGTTTGAGGTCAGTCTTTCCAGATTTATGGTTGTAGCTTTAGTATTTCTTCATAGGCTCCCAGAACCTGTCCCCTCCCTTGTGGTGTCCTTTACAAGGTCAGGTCATTCATGCTGACCCATCAAAGGGCAGTTCTTCAAGTACCAGGCCACTGATGTTATTTGACCTTTGGACCTTCTTTTCAAGGTCAAAGTCAAGGTCAGGGTCACAGATGCTCATCCCATCAGTGGGTGATCTTCCATGAATTGTCATAAATATTGGTCCTATCTCTGAATGATGCTTTGGTTATCTGGGTATGAATGCTGGTCCCTCTCCTAGACCACCTCCCTGGTACAGGGTATCCCACTAGGATCTTGAGTTTATGATTCATGGAGACTCTGTCTCTGACAAGGTTTTCTCCTAGGTGAATACTGCCCAGTTCTCATCCAAAGTTTCTCACCCACTGTCTAGAGATATTTTGCCATCCAGGTTTCAGCATACAGCCCCATGACACTTGCTATTACTTTTGTGAGTGTCATCAAGTGTCTATCAGTATTAAGCCCCTGACTCAGCAAAATGCATTTTAAATACAGTGTTTTGCCTTTGCTCTAGTGGAGTACCTAGAGGAAAAAGTTTCTCTGGTGTCTCCTGTCTCTGCTGCAGACCATGCATGAATGTTAACAATAGTCTTGGGTCTTCCACTTGAGTCCAGATGCTTTTTACTGTAAACAAAAGTTTATTCCCATGCTTATGAAATTCCCAGAAGACTTCAGAATGGGAAAGGAGTAAGGCCATACATGTGTAGGCCTTAATCATTATTCATTTCTATTTTTAACATTGTTTTTTGAAAATATGTGCATACTATTAGAATTAAACTATTAACTCATTTTTGAGGGCCCTTACCCAGACTTCAGAATGAAGTGTTCCTTTATTTTCTTTTTTTTAAAATTTATTTATTTATTGCTTCAGGTTACATCTCCATCATAGTGTCCTCTTTCCACCCCTCCCAGTCCCGCCCTCCCACCCTCTACCCCCTAAACCTTCCATCCCACTCTTCTGGAGTGGAGTGTCCCTACATAATAGTCTCCCCCCCCCCCCAGTTCAGCAGTCATATGAGGGCCAAGAGCCTCCTCATACACTGGAGGCCTACAATGCAGTACCACTAGGGAAAAGTGTCTCATTGACAGGGAGAAAAAAAAAGTCTATGTCCATGTTCCCTTTGGTGCGTTGGTTGTAGTCTAGATATCCTGTACTATATGGCTAAAATCCGATTAGAAGTGAACAGATGCCATGTGCATCCTTCTGAGTCTGGGTTAGCTCACTCAGGATGAGCTTCTCTAGTTCCATCCATTTGGCTGCAAATTGCATAATTTTATTGTTTCTGATAGGTGAGTAGTATTCCATTGTATAGATGTACCACAGTTTTTTAGTCCATTCTTTGAGGGACATCTGGGTTGTTTCCAGTTTCTAGCTATTACAAATAAGGCTGTTATGAACATAGACGAGGAAACTTCCTTGTGATTTAGTGAGGAGTCATTTGAATGAGGAGTGATTCAGAAGTGGTATGGCTGGGTCCTGAGGCAGAGCTATTCCAAGTTTTCTAAGATATCGACAGACTGACCTCCATAGTCGTTGCACAAGCTTGCACTCCCACCAGCAATGGAGGAGGGTTTCCCTTTCTCCACACCCTCACCAGCATGTGCTGTCATTTAAGCTTTTGATCCTAGCCATTCTGACAGGTGTGAGATGGAATCTTAGAGTCCTCCTGAGTTGCATTTCTCTGATAGTTAAGGATGCTCAGCATTTCTTCAAGTGTCTCTCTGCCTTTTGGAATTCCTCCTTTGTGAATTCTCTGTTTAGCTCTTTTCCTCATTTTTTGATTGGATTATTTGGTTTCTTGGCATTTAATTTCTTGAGTTCTTTGTAAATTTTGGATATTAGCCCTCTGTCAGATGTGGGGTTGGTGAAGATTTTTTTCCAATCTGTAGGCAGTCATTTTGTTCGAATGACAGTGTCTTTTGCCTTACAGAAGATTTCAGTTTCATGAGGTCTCATTTATTGATTATTGGTCTTAGGTCCTGAGCTGTTGGTGTTCTTATGTAATCATTCTTCCTTGCCTCATCATATAAGCTATGCTTCATGAGATTGGACAATGTCAGTGATTGGACTCTACAGGAAGTACTATCACTGCTCCATTCACACACGTTTTCTGAACAAATTCACATATATTCCAGGAGAGAGGTCCATTAAATTGGAGTACTGAAGTCACTGACATATATGTCTGGTTATGAAGTATATGTTTTAATTAGGAAGAAAAAGAACATATTTATGACTTGCATCAACCCCACTCAGATACTACTGAGTGATTCAACATTCAAATAATTTCTTGTGGCTCACAGGCTTTCATTTATGTCCTGTCTATAGTCCCTTATTTTATTTATTACAGAGTTTAGACTGTTACAGGAATACTCCCCAGCTTAGTAACCTATCTTTCATATTTTAAAATTAAGTCAAATTACTTAAATTGACAATTTAATATTATTTATTTACCATGTTAGCATGATATGTATGTTCAAACATGTGTGTGTCCTGAAATGCCTCAATGGAACTACTTAGTATATACATTCCATCACACAGTTATAATGTTTTTATAATGAGAATATGTCAAATCTACTCTCTTACAGGTTATAAAACAGAACGTGTGGTTATTATCTATAATTACCATATTGCACAATGGAGCTTCTGCTGTTAGCCCTCCCTGTTGATCTGAAATTTGTGTCTTGTGGTCAACATCCCAGAATCTGCTATTCTATTCCATCCAAAACTCATTCTCCTCTGCTTTGAGTGTAACCTTTCTAGATTTCACATGTAAGACCACTATGGTAGCTGTCTTTTCATGCTTCACTTACTTAACACAATACAATATTTTCCAGGCTTCTTCTGATCCATAGTCAGACGCGTTATCCATTGCGTTACTGGCCCGACACTTTTCCAGGCTTCTTACAGGATTTTCTTCATTTATTGTTTTAAAATTTCATTGAGTATACTCATTGTACATGCTGTTGTGCTACAATGGACCTTTGCACACAAATGTCTTTGTTCACTAATTGTATTACCCCTAGAATTCATCCTTTTGTATGTTTCTCAGTTCTCCTTGTTCCTTAGACAGTTCATTTTTACTTTCATATCATATATATATATATATATACACATGATTTTATGTATCTATATAAAATCTAGAAATCATAAATGAGAAAAAATACACAACATTTAGCTCAATTCCGTTAATATGATTATCTTTGGTTGCATCCATTTTACTGTAAATAATATAAATTTGTTCTTCTCGTGGCTGAAAAAATTCCACTGTGCATATATGCCATATTTTCTTTATCCATTCCTTGTTTTCATATACTTAGTTTGATTCAATAGTTTATTGGTTAGTTTTGTGACCAACTGACACATCTGGGAAGAGAGAACCCTAGCTAAAAAATTACCTTGATTGGGTTGGTCTGTGGGCAAGGAGACTTTTCTTTATTGTTAATTGATACAGAAAGGCCCAACCAACTGTGAGCAGTGCTACCCTTTGTCAGGTGGGCCTGGGATGTATAAGAAAGATGGCTGAAATTGAGCTTAGAAGCAAGCGGGTAAGCAGCATTCCTCCATGGTCTACTTCAGTTCCATTCCTGCCTCTAATTTCTACCTTGGCTTCTCTCAATGAGGGACTGTAACCTGTAAGCCAAATAAACCATTTCCTCCACAGGTTGTTCTTGGTTATAATGTTTCATCATAGGAATACCTAACCAAGACACAGTTATTAATATGCCATGCTAATGTAAAAGTGTTAAAACTTGAGTAGGTTATATGGAAGTTCTGCAATTACTATCTTTGCATCTTCTCTGTGAAATTGGTATTATACTAAAATACTTAATTTTCAAATGGGAGTCAACAGAGTTTGGCTTTGAGTCTGAGGAAATTTTTAAAAATATGTTTTACTTATATTGAATATATACTTTAATTTATGTGTTGGTTTCTTTTCTACTGCTATGGTAAGACAATGTGACCATGGCAATTTATAAAAGAATGAGTTTAGTTTGGCTTATGTTTCTGCAGAGAAGAGTTTTTGATGGCAGATCAAAGGCATGACATCACACAGGTGGAGCAACAGCTGAGAGCTCACATCTTGATCCATAGCAGGAAGCAGAGAGGGCACTGGGATTCCATGAGTCACTTGAAACCTCAAAGCCCATCCCAAGTGGGATACTTCCCACAAGATCACACCTCTTAATCCTTCTCAAACACTTCTACCAATTAGGGACCAAGTATCCAAATGCCCAAGAGACTTATTATAGGGATCATCCCATTCAAGCTATCACAATGCATAAGTATAATAAAACTCAAAAGTCTAAAACCCTTTGAACATTTTGTACTGTGGGAGGAGGGTATGGGTGTGTACTTACGTGGAAGCCTCAGGTTTACATCAGATGTTTTTCATCTACCTTATTTTTAAGACAGGGACTTTTACTGAACCTGGGGTTGGCTACTTCTGCCTATCTAAGGAGTCTTTGGGATCCACTTGTCTCTATCACCGTTGTGCTGTGATGAAAGGTGTGTACCATCATGCCTAGGCCTGTATTTGTGCCGTGGAGTAGAGTTTATGATGGCACAGCAAAGGCATGGCATCACACAGACTCTTGTGATTATTCACCAGGTGCTTTAGCCATGGAACCACTTCACCAGGCTCAATACTTTTTAGCTTTTTCTTATAAGACCTTTAAAAACATGTCTAATAGACTCAGTGTTATTAATAATGACTCATCAGTAAAGGCCAGTACCCTACCCATATTCACCTTTCTTGACTTATTTGAAAGAGTAAATTTTGTAGTTGGTTTATGGAAATCATATTTAGACAGATCTGTATTTTATTCAGCTAATATGTCTTCAGTTTGCTTTAATCTATAATAGATAATTCCTTCCTAATGCTATTTTTGATTAAAAAAAGAGGCTTTGCTTTGCTTTTTTATAATGTAATTGTCATCTAAATGACAAGAATTTTGTTCAGGTTTAATTTATAGTACTCTGTTTTCTTTCTTAGGAATATATAATTAATGCATATCACAGTGTTACTTAAATCTGATCAAACAGAAGGAAAGGACGTCAATTACTTTCTCTGTGCTGGGTTCTTTTTCCATGCTGAGAGAGGACTGTATAAAATTGGAGGCTACTTCTCATTCTAAAAAGCCATGAACACATATACAACGATATAATAAACAAGAGGCCAGCTGGAATAGAGCTCAACAACTCTGCTGAGGCTTTATGGAAACATTTGCCGTGTTTTGTTAGTTTTGCATTTCTATATCCACCAAGCTGATCATCAATCTACTTTTTTCCTAGAAGGGAAGCAGGAAACTTTTTTTTCCTGTCAACATCTTACAGAGGCAACACACGGAAGGAAATCATGTTCTATGAGGCACTCTGCACCAGGGACTAAGCTATATGTTGGAACAGGTAGCTAGTAATGTCTGCTTCCTTCTCCTTGTGAATTTAAAGTCAAATTATGTAGGAGAGTTAGTAAGAAGCAAAGGTTATGCATGGAATGAAAGTCAGTGTAGTGTGATTAAAGGAAAAAGATAAGTATTTATGAGAGAATCCTCCTTTCAAGCCAGCTCTGCCTGAAGCATTTGCATATTCCCCAAAGGCTCTGGATGACAGGAAGCTGTAGTGAAGCCAGGATCCTTGGGCCAGGATTCCATCAGTAGTTAAAAACTGGCTCCTTGTCTGAGACGGATCCCAGTGCCAGGACAAGAGAGCTTTGCCACAGGATATGAGATAATGCATCTCCAGATTCGTTTATGTCTTTAGGAAAACACATAACTCTAAGATCTGTGTTAGGTTCTAGATGTCTTAGACATTCTAGTAGATATACAGCAATTGCACATGGTTCCTCTTTTTTGTAGAGTTACTGATTCACAATCATAACTAAGATTGCTCTATATACGTTTATATTAAACAAAATACCTCCCCACATAGTTTTCTCAAAAAAGCAATACCAAATAACCCAGTTTTCTATAGAAAAAGAAAGCAAGATGGCATGGAAGAGAGCTAGAGGGCTGTAGGGTTAAAAGCCCCATATTTGCCCTTTTAAAGTTCCATGAAGACCAGGAATGGTGAGGTAGACTGTAATCCCACTGCAGGGGAAGTTGGGGTGAAACAGTGGAATATTGAGCTCAAGAGGAAAAAGAAAAAGCCACATGACTTTGATTAGCCCCTTAGCTATTCTGTACTCATCTGTTAAATAGAAAAAGGTAATCTCTAATTCATAGAGTGCATCCAAATTTTGAAAAGACAAATTATATAGTACGAATAAAAACACTTCTAACAGACAGATCTGCTGACAGGGACTTAGTCTTTTGGTTTACCAGGAGCTGAAAGACCCTCTAGGATCCTTTCTTTAGTAGTTATATGTTAATATGCAAACTTTAATATTAACTTTAATAGCATAATGTACTTAACATGTGAAAGTTGGTAATGACATCACTGAATGAACAGAGTCTGAGTTTAGTTTGAATTCAAACTAGTGAAATTGTGTTTTTATGGGAGCATCTTCTTTCTAAGAGTTCCTTAGCTGACTAATATCCTGGAAAATGATTTCCTGTTCACCTAATGTGGTGTGGTTTATTCTAAATGATTGGAGGACATTCCAGTTCTCAGTGAAAAGATATTTATTTAAACATAGAGCAGAATAGGACAAAGAAAAATTATCTTTGGTTTGGTTGTATATTTCATAAAACTGGACAGATGTATGAAGGACATACTTATAAATTTATTTCAATACTTTATCTCCCTCCATGAGTATTTACTGCATATTAGAGGCAGGCATTGTTGTTAGGGATTGGTTGATAATGACAACAATGAACAAATTGTTATTTAGAAAGTAGACACAGGATAAAGTGATAATAATCTTTAGAAATTGGTGTAATTTCGTTCATAGTAGATGTTTCTCAGCTTCTGCCTCTGGGGTTAAAGAATTCAAGTGATCATTAAAGTATGTAATGGAAGACTGATTTTTCCGTTCAAATTCATTTATTTGTTTCCCACACTCCTCCTTGCCTCCAGAAAATACCAAGTGTGCTGACATGACAGAGAGCACCTGAATCTTTGCCCAATAAATGGCCTTTCTAACTCTTGTCTCTTGTCTCATATCCACAAAGTATTATCTACCAGAACAGAAAACAGTCCCCAGACTCATAGACACAGATTATAATTAGAAGTTAGATGATAAAACTATTAACATTGTCGGCTTGTAGCCAATATTTTATTGAGTAGATTGGAAGGCCGCTGTAACTTTCATAGGGGGTCAGTTGATGACTGCCCAATTACAACTAAAATTAGAACAGAGAAAGATGATTGCTTAGAATGAAAATTCAGAAGCAGCCATATCCATGCTGACTTCAGGGAGCAAGATGGATAGAGAAGTTCTGAGGAGGCCAGGTTCTCTGTCTTGGTGATGCTGTTCAGTTTTCTTGAGAGGAAGAACTTGGAAATGATTTCAGAACTTACCAAACATATTATGCATGCCATTGTTTAGTAGGTCCTGTTTTCACAAAGTGTGTCCAAATGTAACTCTGTCTTACAAATAATTTTAATTTTACTTCCTTACAATTCAGTCTGCTTGATGGTAAGACACATCACACAATTCCAGATTAGCTCAGGTATTCTCCAGAGTTTCTTCAAATCAACCTAGGCATCTTTATAGTTCTGGCCTTTTCTTTAGAAATCAACTAATCTCTGGCTTTGAGAGAGCTCACTGTCCCCCAAAGGTATTTGTGATGCCTTGTTGGCATCTATTTGATATTTGAATTCTGCTTCTTCTGGTTGTGTATCTTCCCCTGATCCTTCCTCAGCTCACACCAGGCTCTCTCTGTTTCTGTCCTGCCTTTTATTTTCCAGGGAGATTTCTTCCTTCTTATTCTTTTTCTTCTACTTTTTTTTTTAGTGGATGTAAGCCCACTGGGACTCAGGGCCCTGGCAGCCTGCCTTCTCCTAGTTTACCATGGAGGCCAAAGAACTCTTTCAAGTCTTCTTCCTTGTGCTCTACATAAACAAATCCCCTGCTGTCTGGACCTTCACAGAATGCTTGAGGAGGACAGTTCCTCTGTGGTCTAGACTTTAAGGGTCTGTCTAGTTTGCTGTAGGAGGACATAAGAAAAATATTGCTGGACTACGAATACATTTCTGAGGATGTATCTTGTTTGTGATTAGATTTTGCTTTCCTCGAAACAATAAAGGACCTATATCAAGTTAGGTTACACGGTATGAAAACCAACTTATTTTCATGTACAACCAGTTATTAATATGTGTTGTGAACTGAGGGCATTTCATTACAACATACAATGTCATTCTGGAGATACTCCATGGTTACCTTCATAAGTACTTTTTAGTAATTACTATGGGTGTCTTCACAGATAAATATATCCAGTAGGTTTCTTTTTCACACAGTTTTAATGCTTAGAGTGGGTAAACATTATACACGCTTTTCTCCCTGGGATAGTGTTCATTTCTTACGTGAAGAAAGTAAAGACTCTTAGAAGATGAATTATACTAACATTTTCTTTGGCGGAACAGAAGTATGGTAGTTGTTTGTCATTTTGATACTTAGGCCACTTTGGATTGGAAGTTGATGGTGGTGCATATCTACTGCCCTGAGGGATGCTCTCAGGAAAAGGCTGCATCTTCTGTGTGGCACTGCCCCTCAGTCCTTTCCTGGAAAAGAATGTGTAACGGGCACTTTATTTCTAAATAAACTAAAGTTTCAAGCTATGAAGTTCCTAGCTGCTTGTAAATTTCGTTAGGTTTTTGCGTTTTCCTGTTGCACCCTTCTCTTACTTTTCTTAGGTATTAGTTATCAGAGTCTAGCACACTAACCCTCCTTTTTATATTGGCTAAAGGGGTTGTGATGACGGCCATCCTTGGGTGAAGGTGTGACTTCACAGGGATGGTTTTGGGGAAATAGAGAGGAATCAAGATAGACTTTTGTTTGTAATCTGCACTTAGTAGGGCCACTTCTTGACAGTTCTAATCACAGTTTTCATATAAAAAAGTTCTCAGGGATAAAAAACTGACTTGGAAAGTTTTCAAAGTCATAAGGTTTGATATGTATGTATATCAAACCATACACTGCCTGATGTGTTTTCTCATCAATGTTTCTGTTTACTTAAAGTTATATGAAAATTAGCTTTCCTGGTTTCTTCAACCCTATGCTTGATTGCATAAGGTGACTTTTAGCAGGCCCTCTGTAAAGACTTTAATTTTATTGGGAAATGCTATGTTAAAGGAAGGAATTAATCATAAATTGATAAGAATAATTCATTACATTGTAAATATGAATCGCTACTTAGATTCCCTATTTCTGAAAGCCCCATTTCACAAAAAAATTTGAAGGAGCCTATTATTTCATATGAAGGGCCATAATGAGCACAGTGAGTTCAGCTGTAATTACTATTCCAGTCCCAAAAGCCACTGTGATGAAGTCATGGAATCACAGTCTCTTCTAAGCTTATAATTGTGTGTGACCATATGCACAGTTTATATTACCACAGTGGGGTCCTCTGAAGGAATCACACTCTGGAAACATTTAAGCCAAAATTAAGCTTTGCTGATTTGTTAATAAAGTAAACAATCTTGATTTAACAAAAAAAAAAAAATCAATGGCTAGGGACAAAACTCTCAGGTCCTTTGTTTGGGGTCACAGCTCAGTGATTTCTCAGAAACAGGAGAAAATTTACACAGTGGTTTTACCATCTCACCGTCAATAATTACATGCCATGTAAAAATCTCTTTAGGCTAAATCATCACCATTTTAAGTTCCTCTTCTTTATCTTGATTCTGGCCCTGGAACTTCTCTTTCAGGAGTAGGGTTTGTTCTTCAGACTACAGGACACTGGTTACTGAAGAAAAGTGAGGAAAGAGTATTTGAAGCTGTTGGATGTCTGGCACTGCCAGGGGCCAGGCATGGGTGAGGGCACCAGTGAGCATCAGGGCATCTGAATGCCTGCTTTTGGAGATGCTGCAGAACCAGTTTTCTATGAGAGTGTCTAGACGGAGACAAAGAACTGTAAATTGATCTACCCCTTTGGAATGGCAGATGTTCAAAAGCGTATTCATCTGACCCCTCTGACCACTTCTGTCTGACAGACCAGAGGTACTTGGCCTTTTCTTCCATATTTTTTTTCCTACTTCTGTAAATTGTCATGAGTTGTGAATTTGGAATAGGCTTTAAAAATCTTTTGGATTTAGGAAGAAAAATTACATCCAAAGAGCTATAATTCTGAATTTAAAACGAAAAAAAGTCCTAAATGCAGCCAGTAATGCCTTTTAAAAGAAAACATGAAATCATAACTTACTTTAAATTGCTAAGAAGTTTTAAAGCAGTAAAAGTTCACTTATTACATAACTTGCATTTTACTCACTTATCAAAAATAATACAACTAGAAGAATATGATAAAGAAGAAAAGTTTTATAGTTCTATTAACCAAGAAAAAAAGTGTGTTATCTTTTTGTGTTTTTCCTGGATATGTATTTTATGTATTTCCATCCTTCAATAATTTTGTCTGTGTTCTGATTTGAGAAAAGTCAACACATTTTGAAGGGTCACTAAATGACTATTGTAAGCAAGACTAAATGACACTGAGAAATGCTTAGGTTTGGGGGATGTCTGCATTATTGTATGATTATTTTCATCAACTACATGAGCGATCATGGAAACTGACTTTCTCCTTCAGTCAAGCTTTCAAATGATTTCTCATCCTTGGTAGCTCCCTGGGTGCAGCTTTATGAAAGATTCTGAGCACAGATATTGAGTTAAGCTCTAGCTGCAATCCCAACCCACAGAACTGAGATTTAATATTGTTCAAAACTACTAAGTGCTGGTGTTACTTATTACTCAGCAGTAGATAATAAAGGCATAGGAGATTTGTAGTGACTCTTGGTCAAATCATTAAGCTTGCCTGGATAATGTCTTTCATTGTAAACTTTAACTAGATTGGTATTTCCCAAAGCTAGTCATGGATTTAAACCACTCTAATAGTTTCATATCTAGTTCTAGTCTCTAGATACATTTTCCTAAGTATGTCAAAGTTTATCATAGTGCAGAGTTACCTGAGGCCAATTAGGACACTCAGCAAACCTCTCTCGGGAATACTGGTGGTCTTCTAGCAGATAAGTGTTGAATGATATGTTTCAACGCTGTGTCCATATGATAGAGTGGAACTCTTAGACTAAACTGTGTAAATGTGAAGTTTTACAGATCTCAGATGTCATTTTTATGAGATGCACAAAGATTTTATTGAGCATGGAGGGTAAAAGCTGCTAATCATGCATGCTAACACCTGCTAATCATGCATGAAACACTGATGTAAAGAAACCTAGTCCCTATCATGATATGATATGAAAAAATCGTGCACTTTAAACACTAACTCATTAGCAACCAAACACAGAAAGAACTTTGCATTTCACTGAGTACCTTGGCATCTTGCCTGTGTCTTCAGAGTAGAGCCCTATTAAGGAATTCTGACTCTTGAAAAAGGCATCTTGATTTTCTGATGCCAGGATCATCCATTTTATAAAAGAGACCAGGCTATCAGGTTCTCCATGGAAAGAGCTGAGGCAGGATCAGTATGGCTGTCCATCATGAGATACCTTCACCTTAAGTGTTGCACTACAGCTTTATAGGCTTAGGCAAAGCGGTGGAGTGTGTTCAGAATTCCTAAATTCATCATTTATCACGGAGAATATGCGTTTAAACCACCAAGGATTATTTCTGATCTATATAAACTTATTAACAAATCCTTTAGTATAAGTAAGAATAGGACCACGCTATCTCGTGAGTATTTCTCTCTTTGAGCATTGACTTCTGGTTAAGATCTCACATGGTATTTGGGCTACAATGTGAAGTTACAAGTAACTGAAAATGGAATCACCAATCTTCAGCCAGAGCTTCCTTTAAGGCTCTTCTGTTGGTAGTCATTCCCTTCAGTTTATTGATTTACCAGCTTCCAGGCATGACTGCATCGCCGGCCACTGTTATCCCTCCCTCGGGATTCCAATCTTCTGCATGCTACTCCCACGTGGGCTACTGCAATAGCATTGCTACCTGTAAGGCTTTAGCTTCTGACAACTACTACTTTCCTCAAAGGCAACAATGGAGTTTGGCAATTGCCTTTTACCTAATCCAGTGAAGAGAGGGCCAGTGATAACTTTGGGATGTGTCCAGCTGCACTACAGCTTAGCAGAGCCTGTATCTGAAAGGGGGTATGACTTCCCATTGTCTTTCTACTTTTTCTTCACATTCTTACAAAGTTTTCTCTTCCTAAAGAATGTGTTTCTCATTGAGGCACAGGCATGCCAAGTCTGAAATTTAAAATCTAAAACATACTGTGTTATCTGAAAGCAAGAGCTTTGGAAAAAGTTGCCTGATGGAAAATTACTAGATTGGTTTTTCCTGGTGGCTAAGCATATACTTTTTTTTTTTTTTTTTTTTTTTTACAAATAATCATCAGCTAGATATTTTGTAGTTTTAAAAGAAATCAATAGTTATCTGGGAGGAAACATGTTATTAAAATGAGTAAATGAGAAGATGATAATACAGGAAACTTATACTTGCTCTCATCCTAGTGGCTTCAAGGCTGTGACAGACTAAACACATGTCACTTACTTACTGGGACTTTTGCATTGAGAAATACGATGGGAAAAAACAATATGATCATATAATAAGACTACTTCTATACAAACTGTCCCAACTTGACAACTATTGTTATTTAATGTGCAAAATGATGCATTGCTGGGGCTGGGTACATATAAGTTATACTCATGTATATAATTATATATATAGTAAGCAGTAAAATTCAGTTTTCATAAAACATTTACTTAAGGATTTCATAGCTTTTATTTCACTTGACTTGTGTTGGTTATGACGTAGAACACACTCAAGACAGAAAGGACTTATCATGGGTAGCGCTGAGACTGTTAGAATGTGGCTGTTAAACTATGTTTTCACTATAAATGTTGTTTTTACTCCCAGATGAGTAGAAGAGATGAGAGACATACCCAAACTTTACTAATACATAGTTTGAGCTGAGCCCAGAGTGTTTCTATCTAACTACCCCCAGGCCTAGGCCTACAAGCTTCCAGCCTCTGTACAAGCTAATCTTCAGATATCCTGGACCTTGAAAGCTTTAACTTCCAGCCTCTCTCTGATAACTTGGGCCTAGAATGTTATCAGCCTTTGAGACTTACTACTGAATAAGCTCACCCTTTCTGAACTCTGATTGGCTGGTTCAACTCAGCTGTTCTGGCTCAAAATTCTTCTTCAAGCTGACTGATTATAATTGGGTTCTCTCTGCTTTTCACTGAATTGCTTTCCTTCAAAAACTGCCTCTGAACTCCATGAACTGAACTGCAGGAACTCACCTGTACTCAACGGAACTTCACCAAACTGTCCTGGGACTGTACTGTTTTCATGAACTCTGTATTCATGTATTGTATTCTCCTCCTTCCTACTTTCTCTGTGCTCCTGTTAAGTAACTTCTCTTTCCTGTCTGTTCTCATGAGAGTTGGGAATATTCTATCTCTGACTCATTCTGTCAAATCTTTCTCTGATTCATGACTTTGTCTGTCCCTCTATTAGAGTTCATTGTGTGGGATTAAAGGTATGTACTAAAGACATGTCTGTATTCTAGCCAGTGGGATTAAAGGTGTGTAGTGTCTATATTCCAGCCAGAGGGATTACAGGTGTGCATACAGGGCATGTCTGTATTCTAGCCAAATCACACAGACTTAGGTCTCTGAATGTGATCTCTTGCCAGAACAGCCATGTTACTGGATTAAAATTTCTATATATCTTAACAGTCTTTAGAAGTGTTGGAATTATAACTGGCCTGATGGGGGTAGTCACTAACACTGTGCTTGGCACGTAGAAGCTGTACAACAACACTACATTTTATAGAATTGTTTTTAGACTTTCAAAACTAAAACTATACCACCCAGAGTGCTCAGAGTTGGAGGGATAGTGCCAACTTGATTGGTTTATCCTAGACTCAAAGATAATAATCTTAGTTGTGCTGGTACTCACAAACACACACACACACACACACACACACACACACAAAACTCGTATGTATATACACATGTATATGCATATTTATATGTATATGTATGTATAAATTTTTCTTCTTAAGCTGATTTTCCCCTAACAGACCATATTAAATTGAAGTAATATTGTAGAAACTGCACTCAAATCTAGAATCAAGAATTTGGTCTTTAGCCTTGGCCCTGATAGCTATTTGTCGGATAAGCCACTGTGAGGCCTGTGATGACATCAGCCTGGGGTTGCAGCACTTGATCTAATTAATGTGCTTCCATTTTCTCATCTTTCCCAACTGCTGTCTTCCAGAACCAGGAGAATGAAATGGTGCAACTTTGTAATATATCTATTTGCTCAGAAAGGTTCCCCTGTTGGAGCATCCCTGAATTAACTGCTGACCTCTTCTTTGTTGCCATAACTACAATAGTACCAAAGTTGTGTCTAGTAGCCTCTCAAGGGCTTCATATACACCCTCCAGTTTTTAAGTCTGGTAAATGAAATTTTTACAGTTTTTAAAAATGTCATTCTACTATCCCTTAGGCATCAAATAAGTTGTTCATAGCCAAAGTCTCAAAAGCATTGTTACAATTATGCAGTCCTTATGTTGGTTACATTTTTTTTTTTTGTTGCTGTAATAAAACACCTCCACAGAAAGCAACTTAAGAAAGAAATGGTTTATTTTGGCTCAGAATTCTGGAGGGAATGTAGTCTGTTAAGGCATGGCACTAGGGGTGTGGTGTGGGTCTGGGAGTCTGGAAGCAGATTGGTCACAATTCATTCCTATATAGGAAGCAGAGAAAGACAACAGAAAGTAGAGCCAGGCTATGAAACCTCAAAGCCCTCCTCACCCAGACACACTTTTTCTAGCAGTGCTCTACCTTCTAAAGGTCTTATGACCTAGTGCCACTATCAGGGGACCAAATGTTCAAACACATGAGCCTACATGGGACATTTCATATTCAAACCACAGCAGCCTGCAAAAACCAAAATGAAATAAAAATTTAAAAATGGTGAAGCCAACTTCCCTTTTACCCCCATTTCTGAGAGTCATGTTACAGGTCTTCAGCAGAGTCCTTGTGGTTACCTCCCATTAGACAGATCGGTTTCTCAGGAAGTCTAGTCTTAGTGTCAAAGAGTTGAAATAGAAGCTATAATTGATGATCTCCTTTAAGGAGTGAGGATATGATACAGTATTTAGGGTGCTAGTCTCATTTTTTTGTCATGTCCAAAATTCCACACCACAGGCATTTTGTACTGTTCCACATAGATTTAACAAGGGTCCCAAGTGATGTGTGCTTTTGTCTTTCCTCTCTAGTTTGTCCTTACCACTCACAACTTCCCAAAGTGTTGACATTGTTACTATTCTAATGAGACTGCTGTTAGTTACTCAAATTCTTGGAGTGTGTAAATTTTGACAGTAACCATGTTGAGACAAAATTCTCTCCTCCCCCCAACTTCTTCCTTTCCTTTCTTTCCTTCCCTTTTCCTCCCCATTTCTCTCCTGCCTCCTTCTCTACCTTCTTATAGTTTGTGATATTATGGTGTTTATTGAACTCTTAAATGAAGTAGATCATACAAGCACACACAGTACATAGCTTGGTGAATGAGATCGTACCATGTGGTCACCCACCTTGACTTCTTTACGAAACTTTCACTTTTGACTAGAAGCAAAGTCTTATTCTCAGCTGAACAACTGAGTCTAAATAATCTTGGTTGATGAAAATTTTTAGTGTAGTTGTGGGTTGTGGCTTTCCTCATGGCCTTGTGCTGTAAAACACATTCACTGTTGATGCCAGTAAGGCCCTCTGAGGCAAGGTTATCATATTTGAAGAAGGAAATAAAATAAGCCTGCTTCACATTTTTTTTTCTTTTGTCAATTCAAAACTGGCAGGGACATAGAATAAGGAACAGCGAGTTTCTAATGGCATTTGTGGATAGTCAAAATTTGTTTATTTAAAGTTTACTTTGATATAAAGGATATAAAATGCCTTTGTGTGTATATGTGTGTGTGTGTGTGTGTGTGTGTGTGTGTGTGTGTGTGT
>CAJQZJ010033710.1:1551490-1571735 GCA_907164525.1 Lophiomys imhausi
TGTGTGTGTGTGTGTGTGTGTGTGTGTGTGTGTGTGTGTGTCATGAGCTTTACTTTTAGGGCAGGTTAGTTTTTTAACAGTTCCTGAGGATGTGGCATTGGCTTCTCATTCTAACAGAAAATAAATGAAAGGAGAATCTGGAAGAGTGTACATTGTGTCTGATTTGAGACAAACCACTGTGGCAGTTTGCTGTTTACGGATACCTGGATTGCGCAACTGTGGTAAATTTAGTGTCCTTTTGGCTCAGTTGTCCTTATTCCATTGCTTTTACTGTCTCCTAAGCAGATGTTCTGGCTCTGCATGGCCATCCCCAACTAGCAGCTCTTGGCTCTCAGTCACTCAACCCAAGCTTCTCTTGTGGTAGAGGAAGGCAAGAGTCCAGCACATGGGAAGAGTTGTTGTGACCTTTGCTCTTACTGTTTTCCCCTCAGTTAGAACAGAATTGATTTCTGTTGCTGCCAGAGATTTCTCCCAACTCCAGTATCACACACAAGGGTCCACCTCATCCAGAAACTATTTCAAAGTTCTTCTTTCTGCCATTATAAAAAAATCCAAAGACTATATATATTTTAATTAATTAATTAAAGTTACATCCTGATCACAGTCCCCTCCCTCTTATCCACTTGGTCCCACCCTTCCACCCTCTTCCCCCTCTCCCTCCTCTCCTTATCCTCAGATGAGGAGAGCCTCATCTGGGCTAACAGTCCTCTTTCACTGAGGCCAGACAAGGCAGCCCAGCTAGGATAAACTGTTCTATGAAAAGGCATCAGAGTCCATGTCAGAGGCAGCCCCCACTTCCCTTGTTAAGGGATTGGCATGAAGACCAAGGGGCCTATCAGCTACATATGTGTAGAGAGCCTAGGTCCAATCTATATGTGTCTTTTGGTTCAGACTCTTAGGGCTTCCAGGGGCCTAGGTTGGTTAGTTCTGTTGCTCTTCATGTGGAGTTCTTATCCTCTCTTGATTCCTCTATTCTTCCTCCTTCTCTTCTATAAGTCTCCAAGATTTCCACCTAGTGTTTGGCTGTGTGTCTCAGTATCTGTTTTGATCTTCAGTTGGGTGAGGTCTCTCAGAAGATAGTTACACTAGGTTCCTGTCTTCTTTGGGTGGGTGGGTGGTAGGATGGTTAGCTTATACTATATGGCGAGTATCCACTTAGAAGTGAGTACATTCTATGTGTATCTTTCTGGGTCTGGGTTACCTCACTCTGGATGATCTAGTTCCATCCACTTGCTTGCAAATTGCATGATTTCCTTGTTTTTAAAAGCTGGGTAGTATTCCATTGTGTAAATGTACCACAATTTCTTTATCCATTCTTTTGTTGAAGGACATCTGTGTTGTTTCCAGTTATTGGCTATTAGAATAATGAATGCTGCTATGAGCATAGTTGAGCCGATGACCTTGTGGAGAATATTTTGGCTATACGCTCAAGAGCCCAAGAGTGGTATAGCTGGGTCTTGAGGTAGAACTATTCTTAATAATCTCTGAGATATTGCCAGATTGGTTTCCAAACTGGTTGTACAAGTTACCATTCCCGCCAGTAATTCCCACCTTTTTTCCACATCCTCAACAGCATGTGCTGTCTCCTGAGTTTTTGTTCTTTGCCATTCTGACTGGTGTGAGATGGAATCTCAGAGTCATTTTGATTTGCATTTCCCTGATGACTAAAGATGTTGAGCATTTCTTCAAGTCCCTCTAAGCCATTAGATAATCTTCTGTTGTGAATTCTCAGTTTAGCTCTGTCCCCCAGTTTTTGAAATGGATTATTTGGTTAGCTGGTGTTTAATTTCTTGAGTTCTTTATATATTTTGGATATTAGCCATATTGTTGGATGTGGGGTTGGTGAGGATATTTCCTCAATATGTAGGCTGTTGTTCTGTTCTAATGACAGTGTCCTCTGTCTTACAGAAGCTTTTCAGTTTCATAAGGTCCCATTTATTGATTGTTGATTTTAGAACCTGAGCTATTGATGTTCTGTTCAGGAAGTTGTCACCTGTGCCAATGAGTTCAAGGCTTTTCCCCACTTTCTCTTCTATTAGATTTAGTGTGTCTGGTTTTATGTTAAGGTCTTTGATCCACTTGGATTTGAGTTTTGTGCAGGATGATAAATACCAGGCTATTTGCATTCTTCTGTATGTTGACATCCAGTTAGACCATCACCATTTGTTAAAGATACTTTTCTTTTCCCATTGTATGGTTTTGGCTTCTTTGTCAAAAATCAAGTGACCATATGTGTGTAGGGTTATTTCTGGGTCTTCAATTTTATTCCATTGATCAACCTGTCTGTTTCTGTGCCAATTCCATGCTATTTTTATTACTATTGCTCTGTAGTACAGCTTGAAATCAGGAGTGGTGATGCCTCCAGAAGTTCTTTTATTGAACAGGATTGATTTAGCTATTCTGGGTTTTTTCTTTTTCTATATGAAGTTGAGAATTGTTCCTTCAAGGCCAATAAAGAATTGTGTTGGGATTTCTTTTTTTATTTCTTCAAGTTACATCTCAATGGCAATCCCCTCCCTACTCCCCCCTCCAGTCACACCATCCCACCCTCAACCCCCCATCCTCTTCCCTTTTTTTTTTTAAAGTTTAAGGTATATCTTCTTTCCCCCAACAGCTCCCACTTTCAGTCCAACAAATGGTTCTTTCTCTTGCAATAATAGATACAATACAAAACAACAGAGGTAATTAGGCCAAAGTTATGAGGATTATATGTCTTAGCGTACATTCCCAATGTCCAGTCCATATGTATTTGGCACCTGACTTTAACTTTCTACTATTTATGCATCTCCATGAGTTTAAAGTTCTATATCTAACTCAACATTCATACTAACTTGCAACACAATTTTAAAAGCATCTTCCTAGATCTATCTATAACACTCTCTTGACTCCTAAACAGCTCAAAACTTAATTGAGACTCTAGCTATCTATTCTTCAACCACCTCAAAGACCTGAGAGGGACAAATATATCTGATTTTATAGGAAGTACAGGGCCTGCAGCTTCCAAAACTAAGAAATGACATACCAGTGGCTGCCTGGACAGTTCCCATTTTCTCTCCATACATTACAGCATTGATCTTCAGTCGTTTGGCCCCATTTCTCTGACAGACATTGTTGTAGAGCAGGGGTTGTGAAGGACTTACCTACTCTGTCTTGGCAGAGCTAGGCTGTCGACTTACCTGCTTCCAAGTTTTGTCCTTTTTGGACAGCATTCTGTCTACAGTTGGAGCAAGGGGCTTTTCCTACCAAGAGATAGGCTTGCGACTAATTCAATCATCTCCCACTGGAGATTCTTCAATGCTCATCTTCTACGTGGAGTAGAATAGGGAGTGCTGTGAGGAGTTGATATGTCTCGATATTAAAAAAATCTAAAGTTAAGAAAACATCTTTGAATGCCATATTCTGCAGATCTCTTGAGGTTTTTGAAGAGGCCCTATCTATCTCTTCTATTAGGATAAGCCGATGTTGCTTGTCTCTTAGCAGCTTTATTTCTGATTAGCTTAGAAAATAACTATAATAGACTGTCATAGCACCTAACACAATGACCGGCTTGCATGACTATTAATTTGCATTTCTTAATTATCCTAAACAGTTTATGACAATTAGTAGCAAAAGGCTGAAACTACACATTTCATTTGTTTTTCTTTACCCCCTAACCCTTCCATCCCATTTCTATGGGGTGGGGTGTCCCTATATAACAGTACCTCATCTCAGTTCAGAGGTCGGATGAGGGCCAAGAGCCTCCTTATTCATTGGGGGTCTACGAGGCAGTACCACCAGTGAAAAGTGTCTCATTGCCCAGGAGAGAGAACTAAAAAACAAACAAACAAATAAGCAGACAAACAGATAAAAAAGAATAAAAAATAGAAAAAAATAAAAAATAAAAAATAAAAAGTCTGTGTCCATGTTCCCCTTGGTGTGTTAGTTGTAGTATTGATATCCTCTACTACATAGCTAAAATCCTACTATAAGTGAATAGATGCCATATGCATCCTTCTGAGTCTGGGTTAGCTCACGCAGGATGAGCTTTTCTAGTTCCATCCATTTGGCTGCAAATTGCATAATTTCATTGTTCCTGATAGCTGAATAATATTCCATTGTGTAGATGTACCACAGTTTTTTAATCCATTTTTCGGTTGAAGGACATCTGGGTTGTTTCCAGTTTCTAGCTATTACAAATAAGGCTGCTATGAACATAGATGAGGAAACTTCCTTATGATTCCGTGAGGAGACATTTGGGTTTATTCCCAGAAGTGTTATGGCTGGGTCCTGAGGCAAAGCTATTCCAAGTTTTCTAAGATATCGCCAGACTGACCTCCATAGTGTTTGCAAAAGCCTGCACTCCCACCAGCAATGGAGGAGGGTTCCCCTTTTTCCACACCCTCGCCAGCATGTGCTGTCATTTGAGTTTTTGATCTTAGCCATTCTGACAGGTGTGAGATGGAATCTCAGAGTCGCCTTGAATTGCATTTCTCTGATGATTAAGGATGTTGAGCATTTCTTCAGGTGTCTCTCGGCCATTAATGATTCCTCTTTTGTGAATTCTCTTTTTAGCTCTGTCCCCCATTTTTTGATTGGATTATTTGGTTTCTTGGCATTTAATTTCTTGAGTTCTTTGTAGATTTTGGATATTAGCCCTCTGTCAGATATGGGGTTGGTGAAGATTTTCTCCCAATCTGTAGGCTGCCATTTTGTTCGAATGACAGTGTCTTTTGCCTTACAGAAGCTTTTCAGTTTCATGAGGTCCCAATTATTGATTATTGATCTCAGGTCCTGAGCTGTTGGTGTTCTGTTCAGGAAGTTGTCACCTGTGCCAATGAGTTCGAGGGTTTTTCCTACTTTTTCTTCTATTAGATTTAGTGTGACCCGCCTTATGTTGAGGTCTTTGATCCACTTGGACTTAAGTTTTGTACCAGGTGATATGTATGGGTCTAATTTCATTCTTTTACAAGTGGACATCCAGTTGGACCAGAACCATTTGTTGAAGATGCTGTCCTTCTTCCACTGTGCCGTTTTGGCTTCTTTGTCAAAATTAGGTGGCCATAAGTGTGTGGGTCTATTTCTGGATCTTCAATTCGATTCCATTGATCTACTGGTCTGTTTCTATATCAATACCATGCTGTTTTTACAACTATTGCTCTGTAGTGCAGCTTGAAATCTGGGATGGTGATACCTCCAGATATTTTTTTATTTTATAGTATTGATTTAGCTATTCTGGGCTTTTTTTTTAATACTTTATTTTTTTTTCTTCAAGTTACATCTCAGTCACAAACCCCTCCATATTCCCCCCTCCTATCCCGCCCTTCCACCCTCTTCCCCCCAGAAGTTTCCCCTTTCAGTCCAATAGATGGTTCCTTCTCTTACAACAGTAAATATTATACAAAACAACAGATATAAATGTGCCACATTTATGAGAGTTAAATGGCCCAGTATACCTTCTCAATGTCTAGTTTATACATATTTGGCCCCTGACTTTAACATTCTACTATCTAACCATCTCCATGAGTTTAAAGGTCTATATCTGACTCAACATTCATACTAACTTGCAACACACTTTTAAGAGTATCTTCTTAGATCTATAACACCCTCTTGATTCCTAAACAACTCAAAATTTAACTATGAGACTCTATTCTGGGCTTTTTGTTGTTCCATATGAAATTGAGAATAGCTCTTTCCAAGTCTATAAAAATTGTGTTGGTACTTTGATAGGAATGTGTTGGGATTTTGATGGGAATTGTTTTGAATCTGTAGATGGTTTTTGGTAAGATGGCCATTTTTATTATGTTAGTCATATGGATCCATGAGCATGGGAGATCATTCCATCTTCTGTTATCTTCTTTCATTTCATTCTGCAGCGTCTTGAATTTCTTTTCATACAGGTCTTTCACTTGCTTAGTAAGAGTTACCCCAAGATATTTTATGTTATTTATGGATATAGTGAAGGGTGTTATTTCCCTAATTTCATTCTCAGGCCATTTATCTTTTGTGTACAGTACTGATTTTTTTTTTTTTTTAGTTAATTTTGTATCCAGCCATAGCTGAAAGTGTTTATCAGCTATAGGAGTTCTCTAATAGAATTTGGGTCACTTATGTATAGTATCAATTCATCTGTGAACAGTCATACTTTGACTTCTTCTTTTCCAAAATTTTGTTTTGTTTTGTTTTTCAAGACAGCGTTTCTCTGTGTAGCCCTGGATTCACTTTGTATACCAGGGTAGCCTTGACCTCACAAAGATCCATCTGCCTCTGCCTCCTGAGTGCTAGAATTAAAGTTATGCACCACCATGCCTGACTTCCTTTCCACTTTGTATCCCCTTGATATTCTTTACTTGTTTTATTGATCTGGCTAGAACTTCAAGTACTATATTGAAGAGATATGGAGAGTGGGCAGCCTTGTCTTGTCATGGTTTTAGTAGGATTGCATTGAATTTCTCCCCATTTAATTTGATATTGGCTATTGGCTTGCTGTATATTGATTGCCTTTATTATGTTTAAGTATAGGATCCCAGATCTCTCCAAGTCTTTTATCATGAAGGGGTATTGGATTTTGTTAAAGACTTTTTAAGCATCTAATGAGATGATTGTGATTTTTTTCTTTCAGTTTATTTATATGGTGGATTACATTGATGGATTTTCATACGTTAAAACATTCCTGCATCCCTGGGATGAAACCTACTTGATCATGATGTATGATAGTTTTGATGTGCTCTTGGATTCTGTTTGCGAGTATTTTATTGAATATTTTTGCATCAATGTTCATAAGTGAGATTGGTCTGAAATTCTCTCTTTTTGTTGTATTTTGTGTGGTTTAGGTATTAGAGTGACTGCGGACTCAGAATGAAATTAGCAATATTTCTTCTGTTTCTATTTTGTGGAATAGTTTGAGGAATATTGATGTTAGCTCTTCTTTGAAAGTCTGGTAGAATTCTGTGCTGAAACCATATGGACCTGAGTTTTTTTTGTTGGAAGATTTTAATGACTGATTCTATTTTCTTAGGCGTTACAGGGCTATTTAATTTGTTTGTCTGATATTGATTTAACTTAAGTGAGTGGAATCTATCAAGGAACTCATTGATTTCATTTAGATTTTCCAATTTTGTGAAGTATAGGCTTTTGAAGTAAGACCTAATGCATCTTTGGATTTCCTCAGTGTCTATTGTAATGCCCCCCTTTTCATTTCTGATTTTGTTAATTCAAATATAGTCTCTCTACCTTTTATTTAGTTTGGATAAGGATTTATCTATCTTGTTGATTTTTCTCAAAGAAACAGCTCTTGGTTTCATTGATTCTTTGTATTGTTCTCTTTGTTTATAATTTGTTGATTTCACCCCTTAGTTTCATTATTTCCTGATGTCTACTCCACTGAGGTGTGTTTGCTTCTTTTTGTTCTATAGCTTTTGGGTGTGCTGTTAAGTTGTTAGTATGAGATCTCTCCATTTTCTTTATGAAGGCACTTAGTGGTATGAACTTTCCTCTTATACTGCTTTCATTGTATCCCATAAGTTTGGTATATTGTGCCTTCATTTTCATTGAATTTTAGGAAATGTTTCATTTGTTTTTAATTTTTTTCCCTGACCCATTGGCCATGGAGTAGTGAGTTTTTCAGTTTCCATGAGTGTGTAGGCTTTCTGTTGTTTCTTTTGTTGTTGAAGTCCAACGTTAATCCATGGTGATCTGATAAAATACAAGAGGTTATTTCAATCTTCTTGTATTGGTTGAGAATTGCTTTGTGACCAACCTTATGGTAAATTTTGGAAAAGGTTCCATGAGGTGCTGATAATAAGGAGTATTCTTTTGAGTTTGGATGAAAAGTTCTGTAGATATCGATTAGATCCATCAGTTCATGACATCTTTTAGCTTCATTATTGATCTGTTTAGTTTCTGTCATAAGGACCTGTACACAGGTGATAGAGGGGTGTTGACCTCTCTCATTGTTAATGTGTTGGGATCAATGTGTGATTTAAGCTTTAGCAATGTTTCTTTTACAAATGTGGGTACCCTTGAATTTGGGGCATAGATGTTCAGAATTGAGGTATCCTCTTTGTGGATTTTTCCTTTGATGATTATGAAGTGTTCCTTGTCTCTTTGGATTAATTTAGGTTGAAAGTCTATTTTATTAGATATTAGAATGGCTACTCCAGCTTGCTTCTTGGGTCTGTTTGCTTGGAAAACCATTTTCTAGTCCTTTACTCTGAGGTAATGTCTATCTTTGTTGCAGAGGTGTGTTTCTTGTATGCAGCAGAATGATGGGTCCTATTTCACAGCCATGTATGTCTATGTGTCTGTGTGGGAGATGACGGAATAGAGAAGGAGAGAGACACAGCCTGAGTGACTATGGTCATTGTTGTTTCACTCATAAGATGATAATTCAATCTGCCCTTCTGAGGAAATATTAATACTTCTTGTTTGAATGATGTCAAGGTTTAAGGGGAACATGGACAAATAAATGTAGTTCTTTTTTGTTTTGTTTTCTGCGAGATTAGGTTTCTCTGTGTATCCTTGGCTGTCCTGGACTCACTTTGTAGATCAGGCTAGCCTTGAACTCACAGAGATCCACCTGCCTCTGCTTTCTGAGTACTGGGATTAAGGGTGTGTGCCACCACGCCTGGCATCAACATAGTTCTTAATGAGAGTTGGCATTTGTTGGGAGCTTAGTGTTAAACCCTATGCTCAGGGTCTTTCTAGCTTTCTTTCTCCCATCTTTTATCTATTTCTTTCTTTCTGAGATAAAGGTCTTTTGTAATTCAAACTCACCTTGAACTCACTGTGTAGCCAAAGGTTACCTTCTACTTGTGGTTCTTCTGCCTCAATTTCTGAGTGCTCGGATGATTTCAGGATTACATCACCACATTTGATTTATTTAGTGCCAGGATCAAATCCAGGATTTCAATACATGGGTAAGTACTAACTGTGTTATATTTCTGAATCTCCATTTTTCTTATAATAAAATGAATTTCAGTGTTTAATGTTTTTAGAGGAAAAGGTAACAAATTAAAAGAGAAATATCCATGAAAACTTTGCTTCCAAGGAGTCTATCCTGTTATGTGTTGTTTCTGTGTGAAAGTCATTTCTCTCACTTATTCACAAATACTCTACAATAATACTTGCTTTTGAGCTTACAATATTCAATTTAGCTACAAAATTTTAGTGTCCATCAGTTCATCTATTAAAAGAACTAAAAGAAACCAGATACTATGTACTATCACAAACTCTACAAATAAAAGAGATGGACTACAGCTGTACATTTACTTCCAGGTTTCAGGTGTTTAACTTATGCTTGAGCACAGGCAGGTTAACAAAAGTATTCTGTGGCTAGTAGATATGAACACATGCAGGTCTTGTGTGTGATGTCACAGTCTCTGTGACTTTGTATGTGCATCAATCTTGATGTGTCTGTAAGATGCTATCTCCTTGGAGTCATACCCACCTCTGGTTCTTACAATCATTCCACCCGTTCTTCTATACAGATCCCTGAGTCTTTACGGGAGTGATTTGATAAGGACAGTTCATCTCGAGCTGAGTACCTCGAAGTCTCTCACTCTCCACACCATCCAGTTGTGTATTTCTTTTTTAATTACAATCTACTTAAGCTTTTCTGAGGACTGAACAACGCTCTGATCTATGGGTAGAGCAAAGCATTATTAGGAGTAATTTTATTGCTACGTTTCTTTAGCAGACCAATAGTAGGGTTTCTCCTAGGCCCATGACGTATACAGTCTCAGGTTCTTGTCCACTTTAGTGGTGTCAGGTATAGATTCCATGCAATCAGTGAGAAGGGAGAAGTCCCACTTCTAATCAAGACACTATTTACCACTGACACCTGCTTAGAAAGGAAATTTCAGTTTGCTCTGATTGATCTGATTCAATGTCACTGGGCATATCAACCGCATTCCAGGACAGGCCCTATCCCATGCCCAGGAATAGTTGGCCAGTAAAAAATAGACTCCATGATTTTGTTTGTTTGGCGTGTGTGTGTGTGTGTGTGTGTGTGTGTGTGTGTGTGTGTACACTTTTGGTTTTGTTTTCTCCTTTTAGTTTGTTTTGCTATTTTCCTGTCTTCCTTCCTTCCTTCCTTCCTTTCTTTCTTCTGGGGAGAGAGAGAGAGAGAGAGAGAGAGAGAGAGAGAGAGACAGAGAGACAGAGAGAGAGAGAGACAGAGAGAGAGAGAGGGAGAGAGAGAATATAAAGTTGGATAGGTAGGAAGTGGGCAGGAAGGATTTGGGAAGAGTTGGGGAAGAGAGAATATGATCAAAATACATTGTATGAAAAAATACAAAGAAAGAAAAAGAAATTTCAGCTTCCTTGGAACTGGATGTGACTATAGGTTCCGGTCATAGTCTCAAGAAAGCTCCTAATATTAAAAAGATAAGATTTTAAACCTTGCCTGTGCCTATTTTTTCACTCTGTAAAATCAGACACACAGTTTGACAGAATCTTACCAAAACTAAGAGATGCTTGATCTAAGCATCTTTATGGATACAAACATGCCTCTAAAACAAACGTGGTGATGCAGGGAAGGCAGAAGGAACCTGGACATATGGTGGCTTCTTTCCCCCTTTCCTGGACTTTATGTAATGTGAGAAAAATGTCAGCTGGAACAGAGAAAGGAATAAACAAACAGACCAGTACCACAACAATCAAACCAAAAACCAAGCCAAATAAAGCCAAACCAAAACCAAAGTCAAAGCCATTGCCACCATCAAAACCTGAAAAGAACCTAATACTACTTTCTTTGTTTCTCTCTCTCTCTAGCTTACTGGGTAATTTTTTTCTGACATTTATTTATTTATTTATTTATTCAAGTTACATTTCAATTAAAGTCCCTTCCTCCCTCGCCTCCCGGGGTCCCACCTTCCTACCTTCTTCTCCCCTTCTCAGGTGAGGGGGCTCCCCAATATCCCCTTCCCCTCAGTTCATAAGTCATATGAAGGCTAAGAGCTTCCTCTGGCTCTGGGGCCTGACATGACAGCTCAGCTAGGGTAAAGTGTCCCACTAACAGGCAACAGAGTCCATGACTGAGACTCTCCCCCCCCACTTGCTAAGGGATCTGTATGAAAACCCAGTTGTCTATCATCTATATATGTATGGGGGGGGGGTCTAGGTCTAGCCTAAGCTTTTTTTTTCTACTTTTTTTGGTTAGTGTTTCAGATTTTGTAAGCCTCTAGGGGCCTAGGTTTGTTGGTTCTGTTAATTTTCATGGGTAATTTTTAATCTAAGGGCAATTATGAGAATAGTGTTCAGGAAAAATTAAGAGACAAATGAAATTAGGATTCTCTCTGTCCATTTCCACTTTTCTGTCTACTTTAGTGTCAATCTTTATTTGCAGCAGGGTAACACTGTGATTTAAAACATGGCAGTGCTTTCCTTCCAGCTTTGTAATTAGAAGCTTTGGCAACCATTGCGAATGGAAGATAGAAAATGGACAGAGACCCTGATCCTTGTCCTTAGCTAGGAATGTCCTCAGTTTTTCCCTGGCTAGAAGGCCAGAAATGCCAGAAGGGGGCTGTGGGTTCTGTTCAGTTTCTTCTTACCTTTCTTCTCTTTGATATAACATAAGTGAGCCCCACTGCCTGGAGGCCATGTGAGAGGAAGCAACTGAAGTTGAGAGGCATAGGTACACCTTATTGGTAGGTCAGCTGGGTTAATGATACTCCAGTCTCTGGGATAACTCTTGGGATAACCTCAGACCATCAACTGACACACCTTTCTTATGTTTTTAGGTGGCTGCATATAAGACAGCTCTTAGTGGTTCCCTAGGTGGGGTTGACCAGGGGTTTTGATTCAGCATCTTCTGTGTACGTCTAAGTTGTCTCTTAGGATACAGAAGAACTGCATATAGGGTCTCTCTGACTATTTTTTTGTCTTACAAGGCAAATGTGTTTGTAAAGTGGCATTCAAATTAGCAACTTAAATGGAGACCATCTTTTTCCATTCTTCAGTTTATATTCAGGCTAGGCTTGAGTGCAGAAAAATATCAATCTGGCATTTCTTTTTTAGGGTCTGTGGGTCAGGAAGCATAGTCCTCACTGACTGTGTTATCTCTGGAATTGGACTGAGAATGCTACTTGAGTTCCCAGTATGCTTTTTATTTCTAACAACCAAATTAACTCCATAACTGAGCAGTATATGCTACTATTGAGTCTCAGATTGATTGATTTTCCTCAGATAAGTCCTGCCCTTTTCTACCATTGATTAAAAACTAACCAGACAAAATACATCAAGATCACAGCACAGGGAGCTAAAGTCCATTTCAGTGAGTAAGGACTAGTCCAATAGGCCTCCCTTCCTCTTAGGGTCATACAGAAAGGGGGACAACAGGAAAATAGTCAGGGGGACTTCCTGGTGGAAGGAAGGAACACGATGTTCTAACATGTTTTTTTGATCTTATACATAGATAACTGCTCATTCTTTGGTCTTTCCTTTCTGATGTGTATGTGGGCAGGAGCCAAGAGTTGATACTGAGTCTTTTCCCCATTACTCTGAGGATTCAAAGTCTGCCAGGACCCCCAGTATTTCCTCATAAGCATATTTTTCTCTTCTGCCATTTCAGGGAACAGATGTTGGCCAGACTGAGAGATGCAATCTTGTACATAATATCACTTTTCCTTACAAGATCTGTAACAGATAAAACCTGGTCTTGGAAAAAACTTCAGGTGAGCCAGACAAGTACATGCAAGCTTTCAGGGGAGTATCCAATGCTTTGAGATAACTCAGAGATGTATAATGTGGAGTTGAAACATATTCTAGACTGCTTCCTTAACATCCCTGCTAAGATCTTTTCAAAGTGTAATCAAGAGATTAAAAAGAGGAAAACAAGAGAAGGGGGGGGAATGATGGCCCTTATGGTCACACTACAGGAAGTCATCCAGAGGCTAAGACCCTAGGAGGAAAAGAAAATAGGTTTTGCTTAGTTTAGTTATGGACAGAAGGGCCACATATAATAGGAATATCCCCCCAAAAAAGAAAAAGTTCTCTAAGCCATGTCACATCTGCCAAAATGACCATTGGATGGCCCAATGTCCCCAGAAGTAAAGTTCCCCCAAGTCCTGAGGCCTTCCAGAGGGTCCAACAAACAGAACAGACAGACTTAAGGGGTCCCAAACTTCTTTGTGACTATCAAATCTCAGATAATCATTTCTAATCAGAAGCCTCAAATCCCTATGAAAAATGGAACAGTTTCTTCAACCATCCCTTTTAGATATGTCTAAAGGGTTTCTAGATCAGAGATATAATGACCCCAAGGAGAAAGAGTTCTTGGCTCTTGTCAGCCCCCATTTTAGTACACAGAAACTCATGCCTGCTCCTGACAGGATGCAATCATTTCTTTTTCCCCAAAGACTCAGTTTGACTTCACCCTGAGTCCTCTCTTACCTTTACTTTTTCTCTCTCATGTTTCTGTCTGGCCACCTGACAGAAATGACTTCCATTACTCACTTTTCTGGCTGTTCAGCAAGTAGAACCACCTCTGTACTTTCAAGATCCCTTAGCTGGGTCTTCAATTGCTACACCTACCAACCACATTCATCAGGATATAGTAAGATCAATCATCACCCAAATTTCCCAATAGCAGTTAGAGTTACCTCTTCAGGAGACAGAATGAAAGAACAGGAGATAGAAACTTGTCAACAGCTTATGGACAGGGGCATCTATTCTTATCTTTGACCATAAAAGTCCTTGATTTTATTCAGGTCAAAGGCCAGAAATGCCAGAACTCCACTCTCTTTCCTACTCTGTACTCTGGTTTCTTATTCTCTCTCTCTCTCTCTCTCTCTCTCTCTCTCTCTCTCTCTCTCTCTCTCTCTAAAGGAAATGAGCACCACTGCTTGCAAGCTATAGGAGAAAATTGGCTCAAACAGTTGCCTAGTAACCCTTGGAATGGGCCTACAGGACTGTTGGCCTCATGCTCCTTCAGTATCCTCCAATAAATCCTAGGCAAAGCCTAGCAGCACCATAGTACCCCATTTGTGATACTGACTTCTGCTCCACTCTGTCTTCTTTCTCTTATGTGTTCTTGAATTTAGTTGGCAAGTATTTCATTGAAAATATGTATTTGTGTTTATCAGAGATAATGACCTACAGTTTTCTTTTTTTCTATCTTTTTTTTTTTGTTGTTGTTCTTTCTGTTGTATCTCTATTGGGTTTTGAGATCTATAAAATTCATTCTCTGGGCTTATGGAACAATGCACCAGGAAGGCAGACTTGGGTTTAGTTTGCCCCTGTGTCTGTTGGTTTGTACAACACTTTAACTCTCCCAGTTATGCACACCTAAGGCAAGAAGGCCTCTGTTGCTCTCAAGGATCCCTGTTTTTCCACAACCAGAATTAGAAACCAAATCAAAACAAAAACAAAAACTATTCAGGTCCCTAAATCCCCGAGGTTTGTTTCTATTGATTGGCCAGAGTCTTGAAATTTTTAAAGAATTTCACAGTTCCCAGAAAAACCATATAGATGAATGAAGGGACTGAGAAACTTTGAGTGAAGGAGCCAGGGCAATGGATAACCTGAAACAGGCGCTCTCCACTGTAAGAGATAGTATCAGGAACAAATTGTATTGTGTATTTAATCACCTACCTACCATGAACTACAAATTTTGTTTGGTTAGACGAAAGAGTAATTGTTTCATACTTTTAATTTTTTTAATTTTTATGGATTACTTTTAGTGCCTAAGCGTAATAGAGTTAAACAAAACAGATCAAATTTCTATGAAACCAAGTTTTGTGACTTTTTTTTCTTTAGTAAAGCAGAAAACACTGGAATCTTTTCAATCCAGTGGTTTTTCTGAATACAGTGGTTCATTTGAATGTTAACAAATTCTTTGCTGCCTTTATGTATGAGTCTATAATAAGCTCCACTTGCACTTGAAGCGTATCCTTCATCTTGGTAATTGGTAACAGAAGCTTCCACCCTTCCGCATCCCGGTGGTGAGCTCAGTGTTTATTGTTCAAGCTGAATGGTGGCAGCTGTTTATTTGCTTGTGTATACAATGGCTTATTGGAATGTCCTCTTCAAATTGCGATTATTTTTTGTTTCAAATCTTATATTCACTTACTATCTGTGTGAACCTGTGTAATTATTCATTTCCACTGTGGATATGGCAAAAATGATACTTGAAATGCCAGGGTCGATGCTTGTCCTCTTTATATATGTTTATCATCACCCTGTTACTGTATGCCTGTTGATATTAGTTGAATATTGTTGTTTCCTAGCAATGATACTCTTTGATGCGTGACATTCTTTCTGGAATCCAGCCTTGGCAGACTGGGTATGCTTTTCTTTTCCTTGTGGTGTTGAGGATGGGGCACAGAGTCTTGCATCTGCTAAGCAAGTACTGCTGACTCATCAGCTGAAGGCTCAGATCATCTGCTACACATGTGTTTCCAGATCTTAGCCTTCTAGTTGAGTCTAGGTTATTTTGTGTCACATTTTCTGGGAGTAAAGATTTCACACAACCACAAAACTAGAACTGAACCCATTCTGCTTCTACAGAAATTTTAGAGTAATAAATAAACAAATAAATAAATAAATTCTCTCTTCCTGATAATACTATATGCTCTATATAACACAATAATCCTTTATTTGGACACACTAAGTAGAAGTTCATGGACATTCTCGGCTATATAGGCAGTTCGAGATAAACCTAAGTTCTCTGAGGTTCTGCCCCCTTCATAACAAGTAAAAGAATTATCTCAAGGTGGCATGTCTCAGGGATGTAAAAAATTAATGTTCAATTGTAGAAAATGGTTAATTAAATTATTAACCTGTATTTATACTATATTTAATTGGTTGGTCATTAATCCTTAACCTGCCATTATAAATGAGCACACAGACACCACATGAATTTTTAACAAGCTTGGATTGAGCAATCTTAACCCATATAAGCTAGCTCATAATTCAAGAACACATGAAAATATCATCTACCTTGATCAAGTTGCCTTCATTCTGAGTATTCAGGGATAGATCAATGTCATGAATTAACAAATATAATCTGCCACATAAATGGACTCAAAGGCAGAAATCACTCTATCATTTTAATAGATGATAAAAAAATCCCCTGACAAAATCCAGCATCCCTTCATGTTATAAACTCTAGAGACACTAGTAATACAGAGATCACATCTTAAAATAATAAAGAGTATATACAATGAACATATAGCCAATATTATGTTAAAAAGAGAAAACTCAGAGCATACCAACTAAAACTGGGAACATACTCTCCACTCCTATTCAATATAGTGCTCAAAAATCTAGGGCAATAAGACAAAAGAAGGGAAGTAAAAATGATATAAATAGGAAAGGAAGAGATCAAAAATCCTCACTTGTAGATGACATGATTCTATTCACAAGAGACACTGAAGACTCTACCAGAAAACTCTGAGATGATAAATGCTAAACGCTTTCAGAAAAGTGGTGTAACACAGTTAATATATTATATATGTTATATGGTATATATGTTAGTATATATTATATTAATAATATGTATGCATATTATATATATGCATTCCTATGTACCAATGAAAAACACACCAAGAAAAAAAATCAGTAAAACAGTATCATTCACAATAGCCTAAAAAACCAGAAACAATCAAGCCTGGAATAAGTCTGATTAAGAAAATGAAAGATCTCTGACATGAAAAATCTAAAATGCTGAAAAAATGATTTGAGGAAGGCAGTAGAGGATGAAAAGTTCTCCCATGCTCTTGGATCAAAAGAATTAATATTACAAAACTGGTCAACGCGCCAAAAACAATCTAATGACTCACTGCAATCCTCCTCAAAATCCCATTGCCGTTCTTCACAGAAATAGGAAAAAAAATCTTAAATATTCATCTAGAAGGGCTAGGAAAATGGCTCACCAGTTGACTGCATGTACTATTAAAAAATGCCATATAGAAGAAGAAAAATGAAGATAAAAAAGTCCTGATGGCTAAGGCAACATTGGCAAAAATAAATAATGTCAGATGTATTACCATACCTGATTTCATGTTATACTACAGTACTATAATAGAAAAAAAAATAGTAGGCCAGAGATGCCAAAAATATACTTTGTTACTTGCTAGTGGGATACTTTGCCTTAGTGGAGCTGCCATGTAGGTCCCCAGTGCAAGAGGAAGATCTTAGCCCTCATATGACTGCTGAACTGAAGGGGGCTGATATGTAGGGCGCCCCACACTGGGGGAGTAGGATAGGTGGGAGAAAGGGGAGAGGGTGGGAGAGTGGAAGGGTGAGCCCAAAAGGGGTGGAGGGAGGGGCCTGTGATTGTGATGTAAATTGAAGTAATAAATAAACGGTAAAAAAAAACCAGTATAAAAAATACACCTTTGAAGAAAGACATTATCTTTAATGAATTATTCTGAGAAAACTGCCTATCTACATGTAGAAAAATGAAAGTAGATCTTTATCTCCCATCCTGTACAAAAAATAAACTTTAAATGTATCAGAGACTTAAAAATTAACTTAGAGGAAATTCTTAGAGAAAAGGCTACCAAGCACTCTAGAAGACAGAGACATATAAATCATATAAGACATATAAGTCAAATTTCAGATCATCTTGTTGACTCAAGGAAAAGGCTAACAAGAAATTCAAATGCTTCTGTACAGCAAAGGAAACTATAGACTAAAAAGACAGCTGACAGAAAGGGAGAGAATATTTACTAGCCATACATCTAACAGAGAATTAATATGCAGAATACACAAATAATTTTAAAAACTAAACATCAAGAAAAGAAACAGTCTACTTAAAAATAGGCTTTACATCTGAACAGAGTTGGGACTGGTGTAGGAGAGGAATAGAGAGAAGTGTAGCAGGGTACAAGTGATCTGATGAGGAAATAGAAAAAAATATGAGGCTCTAATTTGGGTTGCAGAGGAGATAAATACAGAAGGAGGATAAAATAACAGTAAGAATATCTGAAAAAGTCATAAGGAATAACACTATTAATTATCTACATAAGAATACCTGTAATACATGTATTCCGGTATACAAACATACAAATATAGTTTAACTATTTTTTTTCATTTGAACTGACAATAAGAGCCAAAGTCCATCTAACAAAAACTTAAGTACCAGACATGAGAAGCCCTCTTTTGAGTTTTTGGTGATGTTTATTTAGGAGACTCCAAAACATTATACATTATATCTATTGCCCTTGTTTGTTCCCTGGAGGCAGAAGGAAAGATACTATGTACTTTAGACATGGGTCCCCAAGCCCATGAGCTGAAACTGACCTGAAAGTCTTCTTCTCAAAGAAATACCATACAAGCATCTAAAGCAAGGAAGCAACTAAAAGTATTACCCAGCTGTGACACCTTTGAATCATCTATGACAGCTATGAACCTATGAATGACCAGCATGCCAAGATAACCCCATCTTCAGTAGTTGCATGCATACTTGGCAGTAACCATCAGATTTCTAAGTGTACTTAAGACCCACTCAACAAGAGGAAAATTGTGCCTGTTACTGGACACCTAGACAATTAATTACCCAAGACTAGTGAAACCATGGATCCTAGAGGAGATACTACAACCATCAACTTACTAAATCAGCATAATACCTACATAATACCTAACTGAGTTCTAAATGTTTGTCCTTATCCCCACAGATAAGTGTAGCTCTCACCCCTCATCAAAGAAACTTCTCTTTGCAACAGACAGAGACTATTACAAAAAACCACAACCAATTAAAATGTGGAGATGTGGACTCCATCCCCAAATGATACATGCATAAGCAACTACTCCTTAGACTCAGATCATTTTGGAAGAGAGGGCAAAAAGATTGTAAGAGCCAGAGGAACAAAGAATTTGCTTTGAAATTGTATATCCTAGGAATATCAGAAACTACACCAATAAAAGTCTTACCAACATGACATGCTAAACATGAGCTGAATAAAGATGGCAACAACAGACTTGCTAACTTGTATGTGAAACAGCTCATGAGATTTCAACCCTCCATAAAAACTACAGGTAACTAAGGAAGGTTGAGAGCAAGAGAAATCTTTCACAGAAAAGAGTATACCCATTGATTGCCCCATACGAAATGGTTAGTTCATTATAAGGACTGAGCAGGCTATATTTGTGTATTAAGAATACACATACACAAACAGACACTAACAGCAGTTAATAAAAATGAAGCTGTAAATTTGAAAGAGAATTGTATATGGGAAGGCTTGGAAGAAGGAAAGGGAAGGAGGATGATGTAATTATATTATAATCTCAAAATATAAAATAAAAACTAAAATAAGTAAAGAAAAAGAAAACAAAGAAATATGTATGAGTAATAATGCTTTACAAAGTATTCAACATTCTTAGCCCTTGGGGAAATGCAAATTTAAATAACTTTGAAACCATCAAGAAAAGAATTGAGGACAAACCCTGTGAGAATGTCAGCAAAAGGGGAGCCCTCATTCACTATGGAATGAAGGGTAATGGTATAGTCACTATGGAAATTAGTTTAGAGTTTTCTCAAAAAGCTAAAATTAGAACTATCATATTATCCACTATGTGCCCTGAGATATATAGCCCAAGGATGCCATACCTCATGACAGAGACACCTGCATATCTGTGTTCATTGCTAATCTATTTACAATAGCTGTGAAATGTAATCAGCCTAGATGTGCTCACCGATACAACAGTCATATGATTGTTTTAAAGGCAACTCACCTCTTTTTGCTTGGATTTGACTTTGTCCATGGAAAGGAATATGTACTTGGTACTGTAAACCTGGTTAAGAGCTCTTGATGGGGAGAGTCATGGGCTCTGGTGGGAATGCTTACTACTGATGTTATGCTATATGAACCTGTAACTATATGGCCTTATAAATGTTTATGCTTTTGCTCTTGGACTAGTGCTGTTTGAAGCTCTGGACAGAGAAGCTTCTTTTGACATTGGGCTAAATTTAATACAAAGCGTCAAAACTAGTTCAAGGGTGAGAATAAGTGACTGGTTGACTGCTCAGCCCTAAATACAACATCTGTATCACTCTCTCCAAGGTCCAGGGAACATCACAGAAAAGTGGGTAGAAAGAATGTGAGCTGGATGATAGGCAGGATTCTGTGAAACACAGTCTTCGGGATATGGCATGGCTGATGGGTTTGTACAAACAGCAGCTGTGGGTACCTGCACAAAACCCTCACAGAAATTGAGACACAAGAGTAGGAGAGGGACTACAGAGAAGAAGAAGAAGAAGAAGAAGAAGAAGAAGAAGAAGAAGAAGAAGAAGAAGAAGAAGAAGAAGAAGAAGAAGAAGAAGAAG
>CAJQZJ010033710.1:1571745-1609586 GCA_907164525.1 Lophiomys imhausi
AGAAGAAGAAGAAGAAGAAGAAGAAGAAGAAGAAGAAGAAGAAGAAGGGGTTCTGTAGGTATAGAAGTGGGTATGAGAAGGTAGTGGAATTGGGTATGTTCATAGAACATTGCTTACATGTTTAAAATTGTCAAAGATTAAATAAAAATGTTAAAATTGAGCAACAAATAGACATTTTTGCAAGAGCCTTTTGAACTGAAACTCAAATTATTGGTATTATGAGATAATCTTGAATACTCAATGATTTCTTCAAAGACAAAGGAACAAGATTCCTCTTGGGCATGATGCATTATATTCAAGGTTTCTTCACACTTGGATTTGTTTATTTATTTGTGTCTTATTCACTATTTTACTTAGGGTCCTGTGATACAACTTTTTATGTGTCAGCAGTGTGAGGGAAATTTCAAATATGTATGTTTATACTGGCAATATGGATTTAGACTGATGCTGAGTAGAGGGTGTTTGGCAGTAATGGATTCATGAATATGGCTTCAATATGTTGGACACCTTTTTTCTGGAATTAATGGTATTGCAGGTACTATTATACCCCACAGAAGAAATTAAAATTACCGTCTGAAGGGAGAGGACTACTGCTACCACATTAGGGCTGTTTTCCTTCTATTGAAACTTAGTTTTTGGAACCACAGGCAAATCACAGTTGATTATTCACATATTCACAAATCTGAAAATAGACTTTACATAACAACACATTTCAACATTCTCTTTGCTCTTTTTAAGCAAGATTAGAGTTTAGTTTTACAATTATTTGATGATGCTGTTATTTAGAGTAAGGACAGTATTTTTCTTTGTGGTTTTGGAAGATCAAGACATCTTGCCTAGATAATCACACCCTTTACATACAGTTTTAGATTAACTATGTTCTCCCTAGTTTATATCTAAATTCAATATATGGGATGCACATAGACGAATAATGTCAAGTTGGGAGCATAAGTTAGCCTTGAAGGCAATAAATACATGTTTTAATAATTTTATTTAAAAAAAATCTCCCAAGCTACCTGTCAAGCTACTAAACCAAATAATCTATTGTAGAATACTTGCAATTATCAAAGTCATTCTTGACATTGTTTCAAAGTGAAATGAAGTAATTTTACAGGCAGGTTATATATCATTTGAATTGTTATGATTCTTTCCTAATTTCCTCCATAAACCAGAAATATTAAGTGTCATACTAACATCTGTGGCTAAATATGAAGTTGACAACTTTAATATATTTTTCCACTATTCAATAGAGCATAATTTCAATATGGTTTTAAAAGAAAGCCTGGAGTGTCAGAATAATATGCACTTCATTTTTCTAATCATGTTGTGTTCTCACAGTGAACATAGCTTTGGTGGAATCTTTTTAAATTTGGCCTTATAAAGATATCTTGTTTTCATGTGGTCTCAAATGTTCTTTATGTCAAAATCTCAGAGCCATGAGGGCTTCAGCAATTGTCTAATATAAAATTTAAGTTATAGTTTGACAGAAAATGGGTCATTGTATTTCATGGGGTCTAACTTAGTGGAAAATCTATTCAATGTCTGGATTTCAATGTGCTTGTGGCTGGTAAGTATAGGAGTGCACAAAACTTGAATTTACATTGCTTACTTGAAAATGTACATAGCAAGATTTTAACATAGTTTTTTAAAATTATTGGTTAGAATTGTCTATATTTGAGAGGGGTTCATTCCCTCACAATCCCTTCTCTGCTCGTCACTGACTTTGCATTCTATTATATTCCTGAATTTTGACTGAAGTAGGTTTCTCTTGGTTTTGACCTTTGTTTCCAATAGGAAATGGATGTCTTTTTATCCTGCTCATCCAGCAGTGATTCTTTTCTCATCCAGCAGTGATATCCTTTATCCCCTGACTATTCTGTTTGTGGTTTCCACATTTTTTGCTTTCAATTTTAATTGCTTCAGGGTTCTGCTGTCCCCTCTCTGTCATATATATATATATATATATATGTAACAGATTAGCCAAGTAGCAGCAAGCATTGCCTTAGGACTAGTGCTCTCTAAACATCTGACATTGTTCCTTGGATAAATTTTGTCTTATTATTGTTGTTGTGGTTCCTAGGTGACCCTGATGAGAATGTCCAGAAGGTTGTGTGTAATGTTGACAGTTCCAAGGCTAGCAGATGCTTGTCATGATAGACAGATGACTATCTGGTGCCTCATGACTTTGCTGTGGCTTGCTATCCATCACAAATACATATCCTGCTCTCTGCCTTCTGGGAAATGACATATATTCATAGAGTTTGAAAAGATACAGGGTCACTTACCATATATGTGAAAAGCTACATTTGATTTTATTTTTCTATTTTCTCTTAAAAAAGCATTTTATTTATTATTTTTAATTGTGTGCATGTGTATGTCTGTCTGCCCCTCTCTGTGTGAGGGGGTATGTACATGTGAGTTCAGGTGCCCTAGGACATAAGAAGAAGCATCAGCTACACTAGAGTTGGAGTTACAGGTGGTGGGATGTGGGTTCTGGGAAACTCGGGTCCTCTGCAAGTTCAGTATGCAAAACCACTGGGCCATCTCTCCAGTTCCCATTTCTCTATGTTCTCCTTGTTAGCTAACAGTGTTCATCCTCAAAGAAACATACAAAAGACTATGTTTAATGAAATCAGCTAAATTTTAACATATGAGTTTATCTCAAACAAATAAGAGCAAGTTGTGTTATTTGAACCTCAAGTATCAGTGACAGAACTTTTTTTGCTACCCATGAGGACTGTTCAGTATGGACTCACTATGCTCCTTCAAGAGGGTAATTTGTATTATATTAACCAGTGTACATCATTCTAAATAACTTGTTAGGACCAGTGATTTTACCAAGAGTAATAGGAGATTATCAGCTGGTCCATTTAAACATTTGGTGATCACTTTCAGGTACCCTATTATACTGTTCACCATATTTGACTTTGTGTAAAAGTATGGTTTTGATTACTGATATCTTCAGGCTCAACATGAAATGATGTAAATTTACCTGCATGCTTAAAGATACACAATATTATATTGCTTTATTATTGCTGTATAACAAAAAATTATAAAGCCTAGTGACTTAGATCAATAAAAATAATTCCCACTTACTGCCAAGCAGAGATTTTAGTGAATAGATGAGTTTCTGGTACAAGATTTTTCTTTCTCAGGCTTGATTGGGACTGTGAGATTAATTTCAAAGATTTCTCCTTAGCCAGGTAGTGCTTTATAAGAAGTCTCTGTTCCTTGTAACCAAAGTGGAGTGAATTAGTAAGGTTTAATACAGAGTCTCAAAATGTAGGGCTGGCTGGCTTGGAACTCCCTATGCAGACCAGGCTGGCCTTGATCTCATAGAGACCTGCTCTTCTGTTGCCTCTAGAGTGATAGAATTAAAGGTGTGATACACCATGCTCAGATTTAGAGATGGTACTTTAAATAGAACCCTTTAGAGAAGATTCCTAGTGGGAAAGGTGACCCAGCCAATGGAAATTATGAGTAGCACCATTAAAAATGGGGATTGAGGATGTCATCAAGAAAGAATGCTGTCCAAATTGGTAAATGGCATCACATTGACAATTTCTGTTGGGGAAGTCTCTAGAGATGTTCCTATCAAAATATGGATATGAAGAAGAGTTGACATTTGGGTATCTTCCATGACAGGTCTTACAACAGTAAAGCAAGAGTCAGAAAGGCATGAAAAATTTAAAAATAGATTAAGAGATTTTTATTAGTTCTTTGAGAATTTTGTTACCCGCCTACTCCCAATTCTTTCCATATCCAACCCCATTTCCCTTCCCACCCAACTTTGTGCCTTTTGTTTTCCCCTCTCAAAGGCCAGTTTGTACTACTGAAATGTTCTTGGATGTGTGGCCTTCTACTGGAGTGCAGTCAATGTATCAGGAGCTATACTCTTAAAGAAAACTGCTTTTTCCTCTCCAAGCAGTTAACAATTGCTAATAGCTTCTCAACTAGGGACAGGTCTTCTTATCCAACTCTCTCCCCTCTGTGTGCTGGGATTTGTTCTGACTTTGGTTTTCAAAGATCTTGTGTATGCAGATACAACTGCTATGAGTTCATATGTGTAACCACTCTGTTGGGTCCAGAAGACACTGTTTCCTTATAGTCACCTACAACCTCTGACTCTTATACTCCTTTTGCCCTGCCTTCTACAGCAATCCCTAAGTCTTTGGAGGATGGGGTGCAGAGAATACATTTCATTTAGGAGTATTTTGCTGTCTCTTATTCTCTTTTCCTTGGTCAGAGTGGGTTTTGGTATTAATCAAAATCTACTACAAATAGAAACTTCTTTGTTGAGAGTTGAGTGATGCAATAGTCTATTGTTAGTCTAATGATAAGCCATTAAGAGTCAGTTTAATGTTATGTCTATGTGATGGCTTGAATGAGAATGGACCCCACAGACTCACATATTTGAATAGTTGGTGTAGCAAGGTGGCTTTTATTATTATTTTTACTATACTTAATTTATTTTACTATACTTAATACCTCTACCTCCCTTTCACCCCTTGTTCCTCCCAAACCCCAACATTAGGTGGGATAGAAAGAAGGTTAGAGTGAGAAGGGACATAGGTCTCTTTGAGCTACTTTCTGCTGATTAGGTTCCTTGGATTCTTTGGTGGCAAAACCAGTCTCAGTAGAAGTCCAGCAACCAGGAGACAACAGCAGGAAGAAAAAGGAGCAGTTTGGGGCAGTATCAACAGAAGGGAGAGCAGCAACCTCTTTCCTTGTGGCCCTTTCTCCTACTTGTTTGTAGAGTCCCCTTCTCTTCTTGGGTTCTGACTTTTTATTCCTTTCTCCAGTCCTCTGAGTTAAACTTGCTCAACTGGTTAAGCCACGCCCCTGCTAGCTCATGAGTCAGCTAATACTTTACACCTGAGTCTTAAGCAGTTTCACACCTGGGATTAAACAAAAACATTCTCATAATTGGTTATTTTAATAAACTCATACCACATTTCCCCCTTTTAGTTAAAAAATGGTGTATATATATATATATGTTACATATAATAAAGATATTTATTTGATATATCAAAAATTATATTTACAATGCCCAGTCCATTTGTATTTATCAACCCTTGAGAAAGCATCTATTATCTATACCTAGATTAGAGTTCTGTACCTATATCATTTTCTATTCTTATTTGAATTTATCAACCTATAACATCTTTTAGACTTAAAACATTTCTTAAATCCTATACAACTAAACTTAATTGTAAGATTATAATTATTTAGGCTTCAATCCCATCAGAGATTTTAGAAGGAAATTATATTATCACATAAGTATGTAGAAAGAGTAGAACAAGCAAATTCCAAAACAATAGTAATGACAGAGGTTGCTGGCTACCTCAACAGTCACTCATGGTTTCTCTGTGATATTGGAGCATCCAGCCTTCAGACTATTGACCCAGAATATCAGACAAACTTTTCTGTGAAGCAGAAATATTAAAGGACTGGCCAACCTTATCTCTGTAGTGTTGGTCAATGGACTTTTCAGTGTCCTGTTTATTCACAGATTGGACAGACAGCCTACTATCAGCAGATTTTTGGTCCAGTGATTATCTTGCCACATTTGTTTCTTTAATACCCATCATCTTTAATCAAGTAGACTGAGGATGCTGCCTGGAGCAAATGTCTTTCTGTGAGAAAAATCTTTTCTTATTAAAACATCTTAAATGCCATTTTTTGTAGGTCTCTGAGGTTTTTCAAAACCATTTATTACCTATCTGCCTATCTAAATAGACAAATATTGCTTGTTTTTTTCAATCTATGTACTATCTACTTAACTTCAAAAGCATATACGAGAGACTAAATGCAGCATATTTCTGCAATAAACTAAACTCGCATCTAACAAAACTATAAATTTTAAAATCCTATACAGTTTTCAATAGTCTTTCAAATGGACTGTAACTAAAGATTACATTTTTAAATGAGTAACAAAGACATGTTCAATGAATTAAATGCTTTTTGTATCAGTAGCTTTGTTTTTATTTTTTATAGCCTTGTAACTTTTGGCTGTTTTATTTTGGTAACAACTCTCAGCTGCTCTTGTCTGAAATGGCTCATACATTTTGTTGTGGAGCCTTGAGGTAGGACCTCAAAGTTTCTTCCTGACTGTAAAAGATTACCTTGTATGTCCCTATTGGACATAGATTAATTTGTTCAATGCTGACTTCTCCCAAAAAGTTTACAAATTTTACAAAATCTTGACTTTTGGCCACTAGAAACCACTTGGGTCTGGTACTGTATTTCCCAGAGTTAACAGGCCATTTTGAGATGTGTCTTGAAAAGTACCATATTTTTTTTCTTTTTAAAAACATTTATTTATTTATTGCTTCAGGTTACATCTCCATCATAGTGTCCTCTTTCCACCCCTCCCAGTCCTGCCCTCGCACCCTCTACCCCCTAACCCTTCCATCCCACTCCTCTGGAGTGGAGTGTCCTTACATAACAGTCCCCCACCCCAGTTCTGCAGTCATATAAGGGCCAAGAGCCTTCTCATACACTGGGGTCTACAAGGCAGTACCGCTAGGGAAAAATGTCTCATTGACAGGGAGAAAAAAAAGGAAAAAAAAGTCTATGTCCATGTTCCCTTTGGTGCATTGGTTGTAGTGTAGATATCCTGTACTATATGGATAAAATCTGACTATAAGTGAATAGATGCCATGTGCATCCTTCTGAGTCGGGGTTAGCTCACTCAAGATGAGCTTCTCTAGTTCAATCCATTTGGCTGCAAATTGCATAATTTCCTTGTTTCTGATAGCTGAGTAATATTCCATTGTGTAGATGTAGCACAGATTTTTAATCCATTCTTTGGTTGATAGACATCTGGGTTGTTTCCAGTTTCTAGCTATTACAAATAAGGCTGCTATGAACATAGATGAAGAAATTTCCTTGTGATTCGGTGAGGAGTCATTTGGATGTATACCCAGAAGTTGTATGGCTGGGTCCTGAGACAGAGCTATTCCATGTTTTCAAAGATATCGCCAGACTGACCTCCATAGTGGTTGCACAAGCCTGCACTTCCACCAGCAATGGAGGAGGGTTCCCCTTTCTCCACACCCTCACCAGCATGTGCTGTCATTTGAGCTTTTGATCTTAGCCATTCTGACAGGTGTGACATGGAATCTTAGAGTTGTCTTGAGTTGCATTTCTCTGATGGTTAAGGATGCTGAGCATTTCTTCAAGTGTCTTTCAGCCTTTAGGGATTCCTCCTTTGTGAATTCTCTGTTTAGCTCTTTTCCCCCATTTTTTGATTGGATTATTTGGTTTCTTGGCCTTTAATTTCTTGAGTTCTTTGTAAATTTTAGATATTAGCCCTCTGTCAGATGTGGGGTTGGTGAAGATTTTTTTCCCAATCTGTAGGCTGCCGTTTTGTTCGAATGACAGTGTCTTTTGCCTTACAGAAGCTTTTCAGTTTCATGAGGTCCCATTTATTGATTGTTGGTCTTAGGTCCTGAACTGTTGGTTTTCTGTTCAGGAAGCTATCACCTGTGCCAATGAGTTCGAGGGTTTTTCCCAATTTCTCTTCTAGTAGATTTAGTGTGTCAGGCCTTAATGTTAAGGTCTTTGATCCACTTGGACTTAAGTTTTGTACAAGGTGATATGTATGTATCTAATTTCATTCTTTTACATGTGGACATCCAATTGGACCAGCACCATTTGTTAAAGAGGCTGTCCTTTTTCCATTGTGCAGTTTTGACTTCTTTGTCAAAAACTAGGTGACCATAGCTGTTTGGGTTCATTTCTGGGTCATCAATTCGATTCCATTGATCCACTGGTCTGTTTCTATACAGAGCCTTGCTGTTTTTATTACTCTTGCTCTGAAGTACAGCTTGAAATCTGGCATGGTGATACCTCCAGATGTTTTTCTATTGTATAGGATTGTGTTCTTTGTTGTTCCATATGAAATTGAGAATAACTTTTTCCAGGGCTATAAAGAATTGTGTTGGTATTTTGATAGGAATGGCATTGAATCTGTATATTGCTTTTGGTAGGATGGCCATTTTTATTATGTTGATCCTACCTATCCATGAGCATGGGAGATCTTTCCATCTTCTGATGGCCTCTTCAATTTCTTTCTTCAAGGGCTTGAAGTTCTTGTTCTACAGATCCTTTACTTTCTTGATTAGAGTTACACCCAGGTATTTTATATTGTTTGTGGCTATTGTAAAGGGTGTTGTTTCCCTGATTTCTTTCTCAGCCCATTTATTTGTTGTATAAAGAAAGGCTTCTGATTTTTTTGAATTAATTTTGTATCCAGCCACCTTGCTGAAAGTGTTTATCGGCTGTATGAGTTCTCTGGTGGAATTTTTGGGGTTGCTTATATATACTATCATATCATCTGCAAATAGGGATAATTTGACTTCTTCGTTTCCAATTTGTATCCCCTTGATCTCCTTTAGTTGTCTTATTGCTCTAGCAAGAACTTCTAGTACTATATTGAAGAGATATGGCGAAAGTGGACATCCTTGTCTTGTCCTTGAGTTTAGAGGAAATGCTTCAAGTTTCTCTCCATTTAATTTGATGTTGGCTACTGGCTTGCTGTATATTGCCTTTATTTTTTCTAGGTATGGTCCTTGTATGCCCGTTCTCTCCAGAACTTTTAGCATGAAGTGGTGTTGGATTTTGTCAAATGCTTTTTCCCCATCTAGCGAGATTATCATGTGGTGTTTTTCTTTCATCCTGTTTATATGGTGAATTACATTGATGGATTTTCGTATGTTGAACCATCCCTGCATTCCTGGGATGAAGCCTACTTGCTCATGGTGTATGACACTTTTGATGTGTTCTTGGATTCAGTTTGCTAGTATTTTATTAAGTATTTTTGCATCTATATTCATGAGGGAGATTGGTCTAAAGTTCTCTTTCTTTGTTGGGTCTTCGTGTGGTTTAGGAATTAGGGTGACTGTGGCTCATTCTATGAGTTTGGCAGTGTTCTTTCTGATTCTATTGTGAAAAAGTTTGAAGAGTATTGGTATTAGCTCTTCTTTGAAGATCTGGTGGAATTTTGTACTGAAACTATCTGACCCTGGGCTTTTTTTAGTTAGGAGATTTTTAATGACTGTTTCTATTTCCTAGGGGTTATAGTGCAGTTTAATCTGTTAACCTAATCATGATTCAGCTTTGGTAGGTGGAATCTATCAAGAAAATTGTCCATTTCACTTAAGTTTTCAAATTTGGTGGAGTATAGATTTTTAAAGTAGGACCTAAATATTCTCTGGATTTCCTCAATGTCTGTTGTTATTTCTCCCTTTTCATTTCTTATTTTGTTGATTTGAGTTTTTTTCCCTCTGCCTTTTAGTTAATTTGGATAAGGGTTTGTCTATTTTGTTGATTTTCTCAAAGAAACAACTCTTTGTTTCATTGATTCTTTGTATTGTTCTTTTTGTTTCTAAGTTGTTGATTTCAGCCCTAAGTTTGATGATTTCCTGCCTTCTGCTCTTCTTGGGACTGTCTGTTTCTTTTTTTTCCCAATTCATCCAGTTTAGCTGTTAATTCGCTAATATGAGCTGTCACAATTTTCTTCTTGAAGGCACTTAGTGCTATGAACTTTCCTCATAGTACAGCTTTCATTGTGTCCCATAGGTTTGGGTATGTTGTGCCTTCATTTTCGTTGGATTTTAAGAAGTCTTTGATTTCCTTCTTTATTTCTTCCCTGACCCAGTAGTCAACCAGCAAAGAGTTGTTCAATTTCCATGTGTGTGTAGGCTTTCTGTTGTTGTTGAAATCCAGCTTTTTTCCATGGTGGTCTAGATAAGATACAAGGGGTTATTTCAATTTTCTTGTATCTGTTGAGGCTATCTTTGTGTCTGACTATATGGTTGATTTTGGAAAATGTACTATGCAGTGCTGAGAAGAAGTTGTATTCTTTTGTGTTTGGGTGAAATGTTCTGTAGATATCTGTTAGGTCCATTTGGTTCATGAGCTCTGTTAGACTCATTATTTCTCTGTTTGGTTTCTGTCTTGATGATCTGTCCATTGTTGTGAGTGGGGTGTTGAAGTCTCCCACTACTAATGTGTGGGGATCATTGTGTGATTTAAATTTTAGAAGAGTTTCTTTTACAAATGTAGGTGCCTTTTTATTTGGGGCATAGATGTCCATTATTGAGATGTCCTCTTGATGAACATTTCCTTTAACAAGTAGGTAATGCCCTTCTTTATCTTTTTTTATTAACTTCAGTTGGAAGTCTATTTTGTTTGATATTAAGATGGCTACTCCAGCTTGCTTCCTGGGTTCATTTGCTTTGAAGACCTTTTCTTAGCCCTTTACTCTGAGGTAGTGTCTATCTTTGTTAGTGAGATGTGTTTCTTGTATGCAGCAATATGATGGGTCTTGTTTACAGATCCAATGTGTAAGCCTGTGTCTTTTTATTGGGGAGTTGAGTCCATTGATGTTGATGGATATTAGTGACCTGAGGTTGTTATTTTATATTATTTTGGTGTAGGTGGTAGTCCTGTGTTTTTTTGGCTTAGTTGCTGTGGAGTTTTCTGTTTCCTCTTTTTTCTTGGGTGTAGTTATCTTCTCTGGGTTGGAATTTTCCTTCTAGGATCTTCTGTAGGGCTGGATTTGTGGGTAGATATTGTTTAAATTTGATTTTGTCATGGAATATCTTATTTTCTCCATCTATGTTGATAGAGAGTTTTGCTGGGTATAGTAGTCTGGCTGGGCACCTATGTTCTCTCAGGGCTTGTAGGACATCTGTCCAGGCCCTTCTGGCTTTTAAAGTTTCTGAGGAGAAGTCAGGTGTAATTCTGATAGGTCTGCCATTATATGTTACTTGACCTTTTTCTCTTATAGTTTTTAATATTCTTTCTTTGTTCTGTACATTTGGAGTTTCAATTATTATGTGCCGAAAGGGGTGTCTATTCTGATATAATCTGTTTGGTTTTCTGTAAGCCTCTTGGAATTTTATTGCCATGTCTTTCTTTAGGTTTGGGAAGTTTTCTTCTATGATTTTGTTGAAGATGTTTCCTGGACCTTGGAGTTGGGAGTCTTCTCTTTCCTCTATGCCTATAATTCTTAAGTTCCATCTTTTCATTGAGTCCTTTATTTCTTGGATGTTATGGGTGATAACTCTTTTAGCTTTCTCATTTTCTTTGGTTGTTGTACTAATTTCTTCCATTGAATCTTCCATGCCTGAGATCCTGTCTTCCATCTCTTGTATCCTATTTTTGATACTCATGTCTGTAGTTCCTGTTCTCTTCCCTTGATTCTCCACTTCCACTCTTATCTCTGACTGTTTTTTCTTTATTGCTTCCATTTCCAGTTTCATGGCTTGAAAGATTTTATTCGTTTTATACATTTCCTGCTCCAATTTGCTTGTCTTTGCCTGGAAATCTTTCATACCTTTTAAATCTTTCATTGCCTTGTCTCTTTCCTGTTCAAGTTGACCCGCTTTGGCTTGGAGCTCTCTAATGGTATTCTCTGTTGCTTTTGCTTGTAAAATTGTGGACTCTTTGAATTCCTTCTTAGATTTAAATTCTTCTTGAAAGGACTCTATCACTTTCCAGAATGTAGAATTGTCATCGTTTTCATGTGTTTCACCTGTGGTGAAGTGGTCAGAGCTTGCTGTACTAGCATAGTTGCATTTTGTTGGGCTCATAATTCCCTGGCTTTTGTTGGTTCTGTTTTTTCGCTGACCTTTAGCCATTTGGTTGTTCTTAGCTCTTTGTTCCTAGTGCCTTCTGGGTTTTGTTCCAAGGGGGGCACTTTGGTGTAGCAGTCATATTGCTTGGTGATCTGTAGCTTTCCACTGGCTGGATGGGGCCTTGTGTGGAGGTTCTCAGTGTGTCTTCCAGAGCTCACCCCTTCCTGTTTTGTACCAATTGGGGACTCAGGTGAGGGCCTGTGGTGGGATGTGTTCCTGTAGGTTCCTGGCATCCAACTGGTCTTTGTATAGATGACAGTGTAGCTTGCCAGGCCACAGACTGTTGGGTGGGGTTGTAGCTCCCCTGCAGCTTACATGTCAGGACCATGTTTGTGGTCCTCCCCAGCTCCTCTCAGGGGGTTCTCAGAGTCAATGTGCATCTAATAGCCAGAAGCACTGTGAGCTGGTGCAGCCCACTCACAGGCAATGAGGAATGGTCTGGGATTGTTTCACTGCTCACAAGTCAGAGCTTTCTATGTTGCACACTGGGTATTCAGCCTGTAGTGGCTCTGCTGGTATGGTCCTGTGTTTCCTGTCACAGATGCTGTGGACTCTGGAGGTCCCAAGTTTGGTGATTGAGTCCGCCAGCTGGAGTCCTGAAAGGACCCAACTCCATGCCATTAAGGTGAATCATTCAGCAGTGCCCCTCCAGGTCAAAACCTCACTGTTCCAGGGGTGGAACTATATATGCTTAAGCTCTGGTTTCCCGCTGGAAGTGCCAGCATTAGCAAAAGAGTCTGTTATTAACCCCACAATCTGCCCAGGGCTTCGACCCTGTGGAGAACAAATCTGCCTTCTAATCTGGCTGCCCACCTTTCTGCCACTCTCACAGCTCCACCTATGTCTGTATGGAGCTGACTTTGGATCCTGGCAATTGGGGCCATTGTCTTCCAGGTTCCAGTTCACTGATGTAGAGCTGCTGTATAACCTGCTGCCCGAAGTGTATCCCGCTGCTCTGTCCAGCTGCACTGTTCTTCCCAGTGACCGTAAATCCAATAGAGGGGCCTGTATGTATGTCTAACCCCCCTTCTGGGAAGCACAAATATGCTTGCGCTTTCCAAAATGTTGCTGTGGACCCGCCAGCCGCTATGCTACCCTGCAGCTCAGATTGCGCTGTGGCTCCACTCAGAGTGTATCCTGCTCCCACGGCTCTATCAACCCTTCGCTAAATAGCCAGAAAGCCTGCATGGGAACTGGGAGCCCAGGAGGCTGGTGAGTAACCCTGTCTGGGGTTCGGAGCTGCCAGCTGGGTATTTGAGTGGCACTTACCCTGTCCCTCTCCTGGTGATGATTCCCGATTCCCAGATTCAGCGTCTTCTGCAGATCCTTCTAGTCTGATTTTCTGAGTGTCGGAGAGAGGGGAGGAGAGACCTTCCCAGAGACTTTTAATGGTCCCTGGGTCACTGGGTGAAACCCAGTGGGTTCGCGCCACTCAGATTGTTGCTCAGCATCTTATATCTCTGTGTCATTATAGCTGTTTTCCCCACATTCAAAATGCATCTGTGCGGGCCGCTGCCATCTTGGATCCACGAGCTACTACTGTATTTCTTACTATGCTGGACATTTTGGTGTCTGAGGCTGTTAGCCTTACAATTTCTTTGTAAATGGCCAAACTTACCACAATTAAAACACCAAGTGCTTTGATATCTGAATCTTTTGGCAGCTACTGCGAAAGCTAATGGTTGTTGGTAATCTGGTAACCCCAGGCTGCTCCTCTGGGGGCAACATTATCTTGAGATTAACCCTTTCTCTTTGAACAGGCTATTTCTCTTTCACCAGATCTAAACCTGTGTGCTCTCCTCTCTCCTGTGCCTTTTGCTTTCTAAACCCTTCTACTTCAATTTGCAAACTCTGTAGTTTCATAGCCATTTCTGCAATCCTTTTATCATACCACTCAATATCCATTTGCAACTTTTCAAATTGCTCAAGCATGCTACCATTTTTTTTGAAATATCATACAGGAGGAAAAACAACTACACACACACACACACACACACACACACACACACACAAACACACATATCCATTCTGAGGACAAAGCAGGAGAGAATCCAGTAGTAGCAGCCATTAAAAACCTTTGCTGACATCCTGAAAAACATTGTTCACTACTTCAAATCCTGCCTTTTCCTCCACAGCATTAGATACGAAATTATGCCTTGCCTTATATCTGGGCACCATTTGTAGCAAGAGGCTTTTTACTATTTTTATTACTAAACTTAATTATACACTCTATTTATTTTACTATACTTAATACCTTTACATCCCTTCCACCCCTTGTTGTTCCCAACCTCTTAACACTATGCAGGAGAGAAAGAATGTTAAAGGTGAAAGGGGACATAATTCTCTTTAAGTTCCTTCCTGCTGAGTAGGGTCCTTGGGTTCTTTGGGGGTAACACCCATCTCAGTAGAAGTCTAGCAAACCAGGAAACATCAGCAGGAAGAATCAGCAGCAGTTTAGGGGAGCACCAGCAGCTGGGGGAGCAGCAACCTCTTCTTTGTAGAGCCCTTTCTTTCTTCTTTGTAGAGCCTTTTTTTCTACTGCTTTGCAGAACCCCTTTCTCCTCAGGGATCTGGCTTTTTGTTCCTCTCTCCCAAGTCCTCAGAGTAAAACTTGCTCAGCTGGTTAAGGCATAGCCCCTGCCAGCTCACAAGACAGATAATACTTTACATCTGTGTCTTAGGAAGCCTCACACCTTGGATTAAACAAAAACATTCTCATAATTGGTTATTTTAAGAACTCAAACCACAAGTTGGTCCCCAGTTGGTGGAACTGTTTGGGAAGGATTAGGAGGTATGGCCTTGTTGGAGGAAGTATGGCCTTGTTGGAGGTAGTGTGTCACTGGGGGTGGGTGCAGAGGTTTCAAAAGCCCAAATCAATCCCAGTGAAGTGTCTGCCCTGTGCTTATGGCTTAAATGTAAACGCTTAGCTACTGCTTCACTGCCATGCCTGCCTTTCTGTTGCCATGCCCTCTGGCCTGATGGTCATGAACTTTTCTACCCTTTGAACCATGAACCCTAAATGAAATGCTTTCATTCTTTTAAATTTCCTTGGTCATGGTGTCTTATGGCAATAGAAATGTTGTTAGCTAAGACAATCTATTTAATAATAGTAGTAAGTTCTCTCCCAGGGTCTATGATCTGCCTAGTCATTTGTTTTGTTTTTAAAATATGTCTATTCTTCTTCTGTATCACAGTCTTGGTGAATCCAGAGAAGCACAGTAATTCAGGAATGGAAATGGAAGAATCCAGAAGAATGAAAGATCGGGGTCCATTTTTGTTTCCAGTGACTGTGAAACTGGCTAACAAATCTGCATGATCTAGAGAAGATAAGCCTGAAATTGAATGAGAACAGAATGCTTTGATTTACTTTGTGCTGAAAACAGATAGGAGAGACTGTTGTTACACTTCAAAGTTATAAGAAGGTTGTAGACTTTTCTTAGGTATGACTAACAGGCAAGGGAAGGAAAATATAACAGCATAGGTTTGATGGAAGATATGAACAGAAGTTACATTCTTATATTCTTTGAATGCTCATTCAGTATATCACTTGCTTGAAAGTTTCTTGGACAGTGTCTTTAAACTGATGTCCAGGCATGCTGGGTTCATTCCTGGATTCTTTCTTAGTCTTTATCCTGCAGAGGTCATGGGATGTAATGGAGAAGCAAGCGGCTCATGCAAAGTGATGCTAAGGGGCATGCTGATTGCACTGTGGCTATTTCTGATTTACTGATTAGAAACTATTTGGACTCTGTCAATTCCTTCAGTTCCTTGTCAGAAATGCACAGCATTTCAAGGTCTATCTGGGACTAATTTTAAGGGTAATAAATAGACTGAAGTCAAAAGGTGAGGAACATATAACCATAATTGTTTGACATTTTAAAAAGCATTTTGGTGGCTCTCAGTGCAGCAGGCAGTCCATCAGTCTTAGAGAATGCATTTTATATATGCTAATTCATTCACTAGAATTTATTTACTTTGCTGTAATGGAGGCAAGGATTTCTTCAAAATTTAAATGTATCTGGACTTATTTGAATATTTAAAAGTGTTCTGTCCATATTTAACATATTTATTAATCATTCCCTTTTAGAGGATTTTTAGAGCACTTATTTTTTTCTAACTATATTATTGAAGTGTTATCTTTGATAATGCTTCATTCAAACTAAAACTACGACTGAAATCTGTTCAGCTAACAAAGCAGAGTTCTCTAGGGAAATTATAGAATACTTTCTAAAACAGGTTTTGCTGAGTACAGCCCTTTATCTATGAGCTCCTTTTGTGTATTTGAGTGACTTTTACCCATAGGAGATGTTACTTGAATTGTTTCTCACTTGTTTCTATTGAAAATGTTCTGTACCATGGAAATGGCCTCAAGTGCAGACTCTTCATGAGCACTTGTGATGCTTTACTGTGTGTAGTACATAAAGCAGGCATATGCAAATCAGCTTAGGGGCAAGAAATGGCCTTTCTGGAGAATGAAAATCTAGACCAAATGGAAGCACGTGTGTTTCGTGGCACATGGTTTTACACTTGACATTGCTGGACTGCAATTTTATGCTTACCAGATTTATGTCACTTGGAATTATGGACATTGGATCAGATCCCTGTGTTGTGCATGGTCTGAGGTGACATTAAGTGAGCATGTGATCTGATCAACCCACAATTTAACACAGGTTTGGATAAGCAAAGTCAAAATGTTTCCCATAAAAGGCTGTAAATTTGCTAAAATTAAACACAATCTCCCTATAGACAAAGAAGCTGCTCACTAAAGGAAAATTCTGGAATATTTTTCATGAATTCAAGAGTTTCTAGGGAGAAATTCCTTACAAATAATGAAATGTCATTGGCCTAACTCACATGGTAATTCCGAAGCAAGTTTTCCTGGCTCCTTGAACATGATACCTTATCTAAGAAGCCTGCTAAGAAAACAGGAAGATATCAAAGTCTTTAAGGAGGCTTTCATCTAGTGTGTTAGGAGTCTCTACTAGTCATAATTGATCCAGCAATTACGTAGTCGACCGTTATTTTGTTGTGTAATAGGTTCCCACGTTAGGCCTGACACAGCACCCGTTCGTTTTGTCAGAGTTGAGTAGGCCAAGACACTAGGCACAGTATTTTGGAATTCTCTGCTCTGAAACTGTTACTAAAATCAAGGTGTTGCCCATGGCTGTGGTCCATTTGTGGATCTATGGGCTTTCTTCCATACTTATTGGTTGAAGGTGGAATTGCTTTCTTATATTTTTGCTATTAGCTTTCAAATCTCTGACATATTTTCCTGAAAGCTTTACTCAGAAAAGGGCCATGTGATTAGGTCAGGTATGGAGTATGTAGTCTGTTCATATTTACTGGGTCTGTTCATGTTCAAGAAGAGAGTTTACAAGAGTATGGGCACTTATCCTAGGCATTTCTGGTCACACATTCAAATACATTCCAGCCATTGCAACCTGCATTTTTTGAAACATTTATTTATTTCTTCAAGTTGCATTTCAGTCAAAGTTACCCTCTCTCCTCTCCCTTCTCCCCTTCCTAAACCCCTCCTACCCTCTTCCCTCCCATCCTCCTATCTACTTTTCTGTTGTTGTTTTTTAATTTAAGGTGTATATTTTTTCTCCCCAACAGTTCACCTTTTTAGTCCAATAACAGGCTCTTTTTCTTATAACAGTAAATAATACAAAACAATAAGAACAATTAGGCCAAAATTATGAAAATTATAGGGTATAACATACATTCCCAGTGCTGACTCCATATGTATTTGGCAACTGATATTAATTTTCTGTTGTCTATCTATCTCAATGAGTTTAAAGTTCTATAGTTAACTCAGTTTCCACCCTAACTTGCATTGCCAACCTAAAAACATCTTCTTAGACTTAGGACATCATTTTAATTCCTAAACAACTTAAAATTTAACTGTGAGACTATAACTATCTAGTCTTCAACCATATCAGAGACTTCAGAAGGACAACCATATCTGATTATACAGGAAGTACAGAGCCAGCAGCTTCCAAAACTAAGAAATGACAGATAACTGGCTGCCTGGACAGTCCCTAATTTCTCTCTATAACATTGGAGTATCTATCTTTTGATATTGAGACCTGTCAGCTCCTGACAGCACCCCCCATTTGTAGGGAGTTAGATTAATTAAATTAGATTTAGAAATTATCTAGGGGTTTCTGATAGTCTCTTAATTGGGGCATGAAGATCAACTTGGCTGTGAGCGATTAGCTTATCAGCTTGTGGAAAAACAAGGATGAAGTCAGATGAAAACAGGAAACAAACAGGAGACTTAATGAACTGAAAAACAAGGTTGAAGCCAGGAAAAACAGGAAAGACTTAATGGACTAAGAAACAAAGTATTTGGCCTGGAATTGTTTTCAGCTGCTAAGTGGGCAGAGCCCAAATTAAGCGGAAACTGGTGGAACAAGGAGAGATCCTATTTAAGGATGGAGCTAGAGGCCCCTCATGCTAGAGAGCTCCGAGAGTCCTGCTGGAGAAAGTGCTGGTGAACTAATGGTCAGATCTCCCTGAGGCAGAAAGAAGCTGGTGAACAGAGAAAGCCTCAGTAAGACAGCAAAAGGCCAAGGACTAAACCCCGTGGCTTAGCTTTTGCCTAGAGGGGGTTGACCTGTCCGAACAGTGGCCTAAACAAAACTGTGGCTAGCTTTAAGGACTGAGGCAGAGCGGCAGAGTTGCTGATACAAAAGAAATAAGTTGGCCTACAGACAGCTGGGGTCTCCCAGAGAGAAGAAAGCCTCAAGCCTTAATTAAGGTGAGACTGTGATAGCCAATTTACCGTGATGGATCTACATCTGAGATAGTCCTGAAAAAGACTGCTAAGTGAATTAACGAGTCTACAACAGAGATTGTGTTCCTGATGACTGATGATCTGCCCCAGAGACTGTATCTTTCTAAAAGATTAGATAAGAATTGTTAAAATTATCAATAGGTTTAGTGGTTAGGTTAAAGGGATTGCAGGAATTTATAGGGTTAATAGTTAAGAAAATGTTGGTATTTGTTATAAGTGAATATTGTTAATAAATAAATACTTAATAATTTTTAAAAGTTCGGTTACACCCATTCTACTCCAAGTAGATTATGAGCATCGAAGAATCTCCATTTGAAGATAGCTGCATTAGTGGTAAGCTTGTCACTGGGCAAGAGAAAGCCCTTGCTTTAATGGTAGACAGAATGCTGTTCAAAAAGGACAAAACTTGGAAGCAGGTAAGTTGACAGCCTACCTCTGCCAAGACAGTGTAGGCAAGTCCTTCATAATTCCTGCTTTAAAATTAATGTCTGCGACTTGCATTTTTAAGTGTCCAGGAAACCTGCCTTCTGAATAGTAGTGGGAGCTCTGTTTTGCCTTGTTATGGCCTCCATTTCTATGTCAGTTTATTTATACTTTCAGTGTAGAAGTACTTTGTAGAAGAGGCAGTCTTACCACTAGCTCATCTTGGCTTGCTGTATATGATGTCAATATTCCAGGCTCAGTATGTTCGTCTGTTCTTCATTCTTACACTGAGTCCAGGTTAAGGTTCATGGAAGGTATGGAGGCTCTACTTCCCAGGAGAATAAAATGATGTGCCCATATCTTCTACTCTGATGAAAATCACTGGCTTGGAAATTTGTGCAGAAATGTGCACTTCTAGAATTCTCAGGCAAAAGTAAAAATACTCACTAAATTGATTCTCATCTCTTGATCATTGGGTTTCCAGGTATAACACATGTCTGATATGGTCTGAAATGGAATTTCAGGGTAGCAAGCAGTATGTATTAATTTTCCCCCTTCTTTTGAATGTCCTTGTACATAGGCATAAAGTAAAATTTCATTTACATGTTAGATTACCTTCACTTTTCACACACACTTTTTAAATTGCATAGTAAAGGGGATGGATAGAAGGATTAGGATTTATGTTCCTTTTTGTCTATATTTATTGAAAGACTAAGTTGCCATGGCTCTTTGAAGAACTCAGACAAATGCATATGAATATTTTCCATCAAACAGGAGGTTGAGGATCAAATATGGATTTTCTCTTCATAGCACTTCTGGCAATAAGGTTCTGGACTAAATTCACATATCCCTTCTCCTCCTTGGTTAACCACAACATCTGTTTGTCTCCAATGGCATTTGTCCATTGACCTCCTGTCTCCTGTAGAAGACATACTGCCCCTCTTAAGGCCAAATGTTGACAAGAAGCAAGTAGTTCACAAGTAAATTTAGTCATGGAATTAGTCCTCAGCCAAAAAGCATGGCTTGGTTACATCATATAAATTCATTGAAAAGGAGATTGATTTTGTTTTTCTCTGATGTTAGAGATCGGACTCTTAATGATACTTTGTTATTTGAAAGTGAACAGATACAAGAGAGTTAGCCAGAAGGAAGCCTTCTATTTTACCATAGCAGAGGATAGGCAGGTATACATGTGACTTAAGTCCATCAAAAGAATTTAGGCAATTTTCATAAAGAGGTAGATTTTGTGTTGAATTACATATTCATGTGTGTGCACGATAGATTTTGAAATTAATATACTTTAATTGAGTTTTGAAAGACTGACTTTTCTAGTCCATAGCAAGAACTCATAGCTTTGCCTCAAAATCCTTTCTCCTACTAAAACTGATTTGTACCTGTGAGGTGGGACAGGGACCAGCTCAGGAGAGGCGGGTTGTGAGGTTCTGGTGTCAGTATCTTCCCAACAACAACCCAAGCTTGCCAAGCTCTATTTTGGGCAGAGATTCTTTCATAGCTGGCACTCATCTTTGCCTAGCTGCTTAGTGTCCTTTGTCCTGGCCAGTCACAACCTGCCCTGCTGTGACAGATTATTTGGTTTCTCTCATTATAACATTGAACTGAGATTGTTTATGCTGCACACTAGCAAGCCACACCTTTTGAGGAAGCAGGAATGACTGGACTGGACTGGGAATCTGGAATTATCTCGTCAAAATGCTTTGCTGAAATCTCCAGTAAAACACTTTCCTCTGGACTTCTGAGATGATACACTTAGATGTCTTTGTTATTGGCTCCATGTCCACTTTATCCACTTCCCACACCATGCTTCTGATTTCTGTGTGGTCACTAAACTTTCTTCCTTTCTGGTCCATAAATGAGTATTTTGTTATTCTTCTTCCACTCCCTTCCAGACGCTGGTCATATCTTTTCTCTGTGAGCCTGTGATATGATTCTGGTTTCTGTATGTTCCAATTTGTATCTCTTTACCTCTGTCTGTTGATCTCTTCCCTAACTGGAGTTACATCATCACACACTATGCTAGAAATTAAGAAGCTTGGAGGTGGAGGTGATACATATTCACCTTGAGGGAGCTCACAGACTAATAATAATGACAGAGTCTCATCAGTTGGGGAATAGTCCTTTTTAACTTTAATTTTAAACATTTTTTAAAAACTGAAAACATCTTTTTTATGTCTAGTTTTCATATTGATTGTTTTAAAATAACTCTATTCTCACTTCTGTAAACTAAACATGGATTCTAATATGTTTCTGTCTGTACTCTGAGATACTCACTTCACTCCCACCATTGTGTGTGGATGAGGGGAAAGAATGTGCTCAGGGTAGAGCTGAGGCTGCCCTCTGCTACAGAGGTTGGCTTGGAAATGTTGATTGCCAGTAGTTGTTTACCCAAAGAAAGGTTTTATCTTCATGGAAATGCCAGTGTGTGACTCTGCATGTTAACCGAGAAGAAAATGGGAATAAACTAACCAAATGTGTTGCAGAAAGGAAAGTTCAGTACAGAAGGATTTCTCTTTCTATTTTACCTTTATAATATTGTTTACAATATTTTCTGGAAACACCTTTAGGAAGCATGTAGAGTCATAGTTGTACTTATAGAAAAAATATAATATAATGAAGTGTAAGAATTGCCTAGACACTTACAACAAATGGCTGGCAGATCCTAGAACTCCATACTTCTGTGTTCTGGTCATGGAGCTTCTTAGCTCCCTTTGTTCCTTTTGCCAAGGGATGACCAGATCAAAAACCATCCTCAACTAATTAGTTAGGCTCCCCATGTGGTGATTATTCTGACAGCATCTCGTGTATTACAAAATTTGGGGTCCAATTAGAGCTTTATTCACCATGGGGGTCTGTGCTCATTCCAAGGAGCTGACATTCTGGTGGTGTAAGAAGCTAGGTTGATTTTTGTTATTGTTTGGAATTACATGTTACATACATAGAGGATTTTGTCACTTTCGATCTATGTGAGGAGGAGAAGAGAAAGTTACACATAATAAAATTTTCACTTACAACTCTTGTTCAAATTAATTTTTCATGTCAAAATAATGGGTCTCACTAGGAGACATTCCTGCATATGAGCCACAACCCTGTTATGTTTTGTTGTAATTTGTCCCTCTCATGCACTGCCTCCTGTCTCTTCTGGTTGAGTGGTTTTCTTCTCACCCCACAAAGTCTGCTCTTCTGTTTTCATGTTACATTTATTCTTCTAAACTTTCTTTTCCTCACATCTGGACTCGCTAAGACTCTTCTTCCCCTTTCTGTATTCATCACACTCACATACACACACATATACACAGACATACACACACATATACATACACACACATATACACACACAGACACATACACACACACACACACACACGCACACACCCACACTGAACTCTCAGTTCCACATACGAGTGTGCAAACCTAGTATTTGTCTTCTGAATTTGGCCTACTTCTTGTAACATAGTGATCTCAAGTTCTGTCCATTTTCCTATAGATGAGGTCATTTCATTTTTTTCTTTATGCCTAATTAAAATTCTATTTTGTTTATGTAACATATTTTCTTTATCTATTTATTTGTTGGTAGGCATCTAGGCTGGTCCCATTTCTCAGCTATTGTGCATAAGAGCTGGAATAGACATGGGTGTGGAAGTATCTCTGTAGAATGCAGACTTAAGAGTCCTCTTGCATTTGAGTTTTTGGTTTTAGCCATTCTGGCAGGTGTGAGATGGAATCTCAGAGTTGTCTTGAGTTGCTTTTCACTGATGATTAAGGATGTTGAGCATTTCTTCAAGTGTCTCTCAGCCATTAGAAATTCCTCTTTTGTGAACACTTAGTTTAATTCTGCTCCTCATTTTTTGATTGGATTATTTGGTTTCTTGGTGTTTAATTTCTTGAATTCTTTATAAATTTTGGATATTAGCCCTCTTTCAGATGTGTGGTTGGTGAAGATCTTTTTCCAATCTGTAGGTTGTCATTTGCACATGTTCTTGAGGTTGTGGAGAAAGGGGAAAACACCTCCATTGCTGGTGGGAGAGAAAACTTGTACAATCTCTGTGGAAATCAGTCTGGCTATATCTTAGAAAACTTGGAGTAGCTCTATGTCAAGACCCAGCCATACCACTCTTGGGTATACATCCAAACGATTCCTCATCAAAACACAAGGACATCTCCTCATCTATGTTCATAGCAGTTTTATTTGTAATAGCTAGAAACTGGAAACAACCCAAATGTCCCTCAACCGAAGAATGGATTAAAAAAAAAAACTTTGCTACATTTGCACAATGGAATACTATTCAGCTATCAGAAACAATGAAATCATGCAATTTGTAGCTGAATGGATGGAACTAGAAAAGCTCATCCTGAGTAATCTAACCCAGACTCAGAAAAGATGTACATGACATCTATTCACTTATAACTGGATTTTAGCCATATTGTATAGGATAACTATCCTACAACCAATAGACCGAAAGGAATCTAGACTTTGTTACCTGTTAGCAGGACAGTTCCCTCTAGTGGAGTTACCATGTAGGGCCCCAGTGCAAGAGAAAGCTCTTAGTCCTAATATGGCTGCTGAACTGAAAGAGGCTGATATGTGGGGACACCCCACACCAGAGGAGTAAGATAGGTCAGAGAAGGGGAGGGGGTGGGAGGGTGAGATTGGGAGAGGTGGAGGGAGGGGAGATGTAACTTCAAGTAATAAATAAACATTTGGAAAAAAAAGTCCTTTTGCAGCACACTCGTGAGTAGTATTGTGGGTGTAAGTTAATTCTAGCTTCAGTTTTGTGAGGAACTTTGACAGTGAGTTCCGTAGTTGGTGCACAACACCCACAAGGATTGCTGTCCCACCCCACATTCTCACCAGAATTAGTTGACATTTATTTACTTCAGCCATTCCATGTGGGTGAAAGGGAGTCTCAAGCAGTTTTAATTTACATGTCCCAACAGATAAGGATGTTACACATTTTTTGCAAGTCCTTGTCAAGTATTTGTTTTCCTTTCCTGAGAGAATTTGTTTCATTGGTGTCTCATTTTTAGTGATCTTGATAGATTACACCTCTGAATTCTCTTTCTGAAATATAGCTGGGAACGATTTTTTTTTTTCAGTCTGTGGGATATCTCTTTCCTCTACTTGGAAAAATCTTTTTTAGTTGCAAATAATCCAGTTTTCAATTAGTATCTGTGAAATAGGAAAATTGGAGTCCTCTTCAGAAAGTCCTTCTCTATGCTATTATTTGAAAGTGTTTCCTCTAAGTTTTAGCTCTTACTTTTAAGTGCCTGATCTGGTTTTCTGTTTTTGTTTTTGTACATGTATTTTGCTATCTTTTTTTTTATAAGTACTTTATTTTTTTTCAAGTTACATCTCAGTCACAAACCCTTCCCTATTCCCCCTTCCTGTCCCACCCTTCCACCCTCTTCCCCCCCCCAACAGCTTCTCTTTTCATTCCAACAAATGGTTCTTTCTCTTATAACAGTAAATTCTATACAAAACAGCAGAATTAAATATGCCACATTTATGAGAGTTAAATGGCCCAGTATAACTTCCCAATGTCCAGTTCATACATATTTGGCCCCTGACTTTAATCTTCTACCTTCTAACCATCTCCATGAGTTTAAAGTTCTATAACTGACTTAGTTTTCATACTAACTTGCATCACTATTATAACCATCTTCTTAGAACTAGAATGCTCTCTTGATTCCTAAACAACTCAAAATTTAGCTATGAGACTCAAGCTGTCTATTCTTCAACCACCTCAGAGAGCTGAGAAGGATAAATATATCTGATTGTATAGGAATTGCAGGGCCTGCAGCTTCCAATACTAAGAAATGACAAACCAGTGACTACCTGGACAGTTCCCATTTTCTCTCCATACATTCCAGCATCAGTCTTCAGCCTTTTGGTCCTGTTTCTCTGACAGACATTTATTGTAGAGCAGGGATTGTGAAGGACTAACCTACCCTGTCTTGGCAGAGCTAGGCTGTCGACTTCCCTGCTACCAAGTTTTGTCCTTTTTGGACAACAGTCTGTCTGCAGTTGAAGCAAGGAGTTTTTACATGCCAAGAGATAGGCTTGCCACTAATTCAACCATCTCACACTGGAGATTCTTCGATGCTTTTCTTCTACTTGGAGTAGAATAGGGGGTGCTGTCAGGAGCTGATATGTCACGATATCAAAAAAAATCTTAATTTAAGACCACATCTTTGAATGCCATATTCTGAAGATCTCTTGGGGTTTTTGAAGATGCCCTATCTATCTCTTGTATTTAGATAAGCAAATGTTGCTTGTCTCTTAACAACTTGATTACTGAGTAGCTTAGAGAATATCTGTGATAGACTGTCTTAGTAGCTAACAAGGTGACATGCATGCATGACTAGGAGTTTGTTTTTCTTAACTATCCTAAACAGTTTAAGACGGTTGGTATCAAGAGGCCAGAGCTTCACATTTCATTTTTAAGTATCTCTAGGTACGATACTTAATAGCAAAATACTTAGGAACGATAGTATTTTGCTATCTTAAGTATTAAATTAATTCATAAATCAACATGAAAATCTGACTTCTTTTTTCCCCTTTATAAAATAGATTTTTAAAACATTTTTTGATTCCTTGTGAGTTTTACATCATGCACTCCAGTCCCACTCATCTCCCCGTCCCATCTTTGCCCTTCAATGTCTCTAATAAAACATAAACAAACAAACAAGCAAACAAACAACAACAACAAAGCATAAAAACATCTTATTGTGGAAGCTGTATTGTGTCACAGTGTATCTTACAGTATATCCCTTTGTTCATACATCTTCACTTGCAAATGTTCATTGGAATGAGTCTTCATGGAATGAGTCCTCAGTCTGTCCCAAGATCTCTGACTTCTGTGACACCATCGATACTGTATCCTCATTGGGACTTCTCCAGGTCATCTTATTGCTGTTCTGTGTCATGGATATCTTGCAGCACTGGATCAGCAGCACTGGCCCCTTCATGTGTCCCTACTGTTTGAAGATGATATAGAATCTGTGGTGGGCTAACTCAGAGCTCTGGATCTGAGCTTGGGTGGTAGCTGAAGTGGTCAGCCCACTGGCTCTCCCTTATCTGTACCACCAGGGCAAACTCTCGCTGGAGCTCCAGCTAGGTCACCCAATGCACCATCTGCTGGAGGGAGGTTCAACACTCCAGCTCCCATGCCCTTGGAGCCTGCTCACCCACACCCAAGTCTCCAGAGCTAGCTCCACTGTGCTGTCCAGTCAATGTGCATGGGCTTACCGTCCCAAGTGCTGCAGCCTGTGAGGGACTGGGCCACCTCTCCGGTTCTCACACTTATAGGGTTGGCTCACCCATGCCTTGGCCATCAGGGCCAGCTCTACTGTGTTACACAGGTGAGGTGCAGGGCCAGCTCTCTTGAGTGCTACAGCTAGTGATGGGGCAGGACTAGCTCTTCCATTGTCAGGACCCCAGGGTCAGCTCTCCCAGCTACTGCAGGTAGTGAGGGGTGGGGTGGGGGACAGCATCACACCCCACCTCCAGCTATACCACTTCATACCAGAAGAGTGGTTTGGTCAGCTCTCCCTTGCTCAGTCCTTCTCAGGACTGGCTCACCAGCTCCCCATTGACCAGGACCAGCAGTACTGTGCTGCCCTGGAGAGGTTCATAATAGATTCTTTTCTCACATAATATTCCATGATTACAGTTTCCCCTCCCTCTCTCTATTCCACTCAGTTCCTTCCCATCTTCCCTCCCACATAGATTCATTCTCTTTCTATCTTTCATAAAAAAACAGGCTTCTAAAAGCTAATAATAAAATATGATAAAATAAAATATAAGCAGATAAGACAAATTATCACATGAAAGTTAGACATGACAGACTAACAGAAGGAAAAGAGCCCATGAAAAGGCACATGAATTAAAGATCCACTCACTTGGACATCCAGGAATCCCGTAAAAAATATTAAACTTGAAACCATAATATATACACTGATGACCTGGTGCACACCTATAGAGGTCCTGTGTACTCAGTCTCTGTGAGTTCACATGAGCTTTGATCCTGTTGATGAGAGGGCCTTGTTTTCTTGGTGTTCTCTATCCTCTGGCTCTTAGACTCTTTCTGCCTCTCCTTCTGCAAGGTTACCTGAGATCTGAGGGGAGGAATTTAATGGGGATATCCCATTTAGGACTGAGTGTTCCAAGTATCTCTCTCTCTCTCACTTTCTCTTTCTCTTTATTTGTTCTGACCTGCTGTATGTGGAAGCTTTTCTGATGATAGCTGAACAGGGTACTGCTGTATCAGTGTAGCAGCTTATTATTAAGAGTAATTTTATCAATATGATTACTTATTTTTTTAAACACCAGTAGTATTTGGTTTTAACCTGAGTCCTTGGGCTATGTAGTCTCTGGTTCTTGGTCATCCAACCAGTGTTGGAGTCCTTTAAGTACAAAATCATGTTCACAAATAGGGATTATTTGAATTCTTCTAGCTCTACTTATATCATTTATTTATTCCTCTTGTCCTATTCATTTAACTAAAATATGGAAGACATTGCATTAAATAAATTTGAAAGAATAGTCGGGTGTGGTGGTGCACATCTTTAATCCCAGCACTAGGGAGGCAGAGGCAGGTGGATCTCTGTGAGTTCAAGGCTAGCCTGGTCTACAGAGTGAATCCAGAACAGCCAAGGATACACAGAAAAACCCTGTCTGGAACCCCCCCAAAAAAATAATTGAGAGAATGGACACCCTTATTTAGTTATATATTTTAGAGGAAATTCTTCCCATTTATTGTGTTGAAACTTGTTCCTTTTACTCATAATTATTTCAGGGCTTTTATCATAATGGGATATTGAGATATGTCAAAGCTCTTTTCTGTATCTATTAATGTGATTTCTGTACTTAAGTCTGTTTATTATATGCTTAATTGTAGTTATTGTTTTACATATTTTATACCAACCTTGCATCCCCAGAAAGAAACTGATTAGATCATGGTATATTATCTTAATGCATTTTAAAATTTAGTTTGAAAACATTTTATTTGGATTTTTCATGTATGTTCATCAGTTACATTTTCTATAGTTGTCCTTTTTCCTTTCCATCTCTTCACTCTTTCCTTCTTTCCATTCTCCTTCCCTCCTTCCCTCTCTCCCTCCCTTCCTTCCTTTGTGTCCCTGTCTGGTTTTGCTATCAGCACAATATCAGTGTTGTAGAATGAGATAGTAGTATTCCATCTCATTCTATTTTGTGAACCAGTTTGAGGCACATTGGCGTTAGCTTATCTTTAAAGGCTTGGGAGATTTAAACAGTAAAGCTTTCCATTCCTTGGCTGTTGTTTTGATGGGAGACCATTTTACTACTGCCTCAACCTCAATGGTTTTTATGGTATTTCTTTAAATTATTTGCATCTTCATTTAATTTTGGTAGGTCCTCTGTGTCGGGGAATGCCTTGGGCAATATAAGTTTTCAAATTATTCCCTACTGATCTAGATTTATTTCATTGGAATCTCTTCTAATTCCCTTTCATGTCTAATTTTATTAATTTGGATATTTTCTCTTTCATTTGGTTTATTTGCCTGGCCATTTGGCAATCTAGTGTATCTTTGTGAAGAACAAAATTCGTGCTAGATTGACTCAATATATTATTGTTTGAAATCCTGTTTCATTAATTTCTACTCAACTCTTCCTTATATTTTGTCACTTTTAGCTTTTCAATGTGGTTTATCTTTGTTTTTCTGATACTCTGAGATGTATTGTTACATTATTTATTTGAGGTCTTTCTGAAATTTAAAAAGTAAAGACTCAAAATGGAAAAATTTCTCTTAAAACTATTTTTACTGTACCCCAAGTGTTCTTTTATTTTTATTTGATTCTATGAATATTCAATCTCCTTCCTGATTTTTTTGGCCTTTATGTTATCCAAGAGGATATTTTGGGTAGTTTTTATAGTTTCTCTTGTTATTGATTCCTAATTTATTTCAATATTATATTTTTTCACTATTATTTTAAAAGATGCTATAGATTATTTTGTTTCCTTTGTATGTCTTAAGACTTGTCTTGTGGTTTAGAATGTGGCATATTTTAGAAAAAGCTATACTAATCCCATGTGTATACCTAAGTAAACTCAGTAATGATAGAGATACTACTTGTATGCCAATGGTGGTCATGTCATTATTCACAATGGCCAACTTTTGGAATCAGCTACATGCCAGATGAACAGATGAGGACAATGTGGAGTGCTATTCAGCAACAAAGAAGAGTATGTTATTTGGGGGAAATTTATTGGAACTATAGATAATCATTTTAAGTAAAATAAACCAAACCCATAAATACATGTATCATCTTTTCTCTTCTATATGGAGCTTCGAAAAGAACAAATGGAAAAGATGTCACGAAAATAGAATGGGGTGTCAGGGAGAGAAGGGAGATGGACAAATGGGAGGAGAAAATGAGGGTAGTAAGATAGTGAAGATGATCAAAGTACTTCATGAGCAAAAATGGCACAAGTGCCACCATGTGATGCAATTAACATATGTAAATTCAAATGAAAAAAATTCTCTTGACTTTTTTCTAAGTTTTGATGACAGTATAATTGTTGCAATCAACAGAGAAATTGAATGAAATGGACTTGTCTCAGATATAAAGGATGAAACAACTTCCAGGTTTTGAATATTTGATTAGGTTTTAAACATTTGGAATCTGGAAGGCAAAACTGTACATGAAGTTACTTGTGCTATCATTATGTATTGAAGGTGTATTTACATTACTTTTTCGAGGAGTCTGTCTTTTCCTACTCATTCTCTGACAAGAAGTAGCAATGCAAGGAGGGAGATGCACGGTCTTGATGATACTGGTGCTGAGTTTTCAGATGCCTCAAGTTCCTTACAGAGCTTTAAAGTATGATTTACTGTCTGAGAGTCATGGTTAAGCAATACAGGGCTTACAGGATTTCTTTCCAATATGACTGAGTCCTTACAACGAAACAGGTAGAGTTAGAACTCAAATCTGAGTTTACATTACTGACCAATTCACCCCAAAATATTTACTTACTATATATCAAGGTTTATAAATTTAGTAATTATATTAATTTTCTAGGGATATTATAACAAAGTAGTATAGACCATATAACTTTAATAACAGAATTTTGTTTCTGTGTGACAGGTAAAAGTCTAGGATCGAGATTCGAGTGGGATTGGTGTCCTCTGAGGCTCTATCTCCCTGTGTGCATGTCTGTGTTCTAACCTCTTCTTAAAAGGCTATGTCCCTCCAAATGATATGATAGTTCACCATAGCGGCTTGATTTTAAATTAGTTACCCAGTTATAGATCAATCTCCATGATTATTCACAACCTGTGTCCAGCTCCACATGAATTTTAAGGACTAGAAAATTTAACCCATAATAGGTGATACTGACTTAAGAATGAGCCAATGTCAGACACTGTTCATGTTTCAATGGGATTTACAGTCTAGATGGGAAAGTAGCAGTAGGAAAAGGCTCATATGAATATGAACTGTGGACATTGCAATTGCAGTAGCTGCTTCAAGAGGGAGTTCAGTGATGTTAAAGAATAACACAATGGGACATTTGATTATATCATGGGAGCCTTCCCGAAGAAGACATGACTAGCTTGAGTCTGCTAGTGTAAAGAGCCGGGAGGAAGGCTGCAGTAGATGCACCAGCTCATGAGCAGGTCTATGTACAAAGAATTGCGGTGTGGCAGCTAAGCTTCAAGGAGGGGAGAGCCTTGCTGGCTGTTGGCCTTTGGGTTAGGATTTTGGTCTTTATCCAAGAGTAATCAGAAGCACTGGAAAGTTTTAAAGTTTACTTGTGTTTTGTCAACACTCTTTCTGCTTATGAAACAGTGTTCATCATATCAACACTATTTTCTACTCATTTTTCAACAGGTGTGTATGCATCATGCACACATAGAAAAATTATGAAAAGTTAGCCTTTTAGATTTTCAAAATCTACAGTTTTCTAGCTTTAAGTTTGTCAGACCTAAACATTCTATAAAAATTTCACCCAGCCTTTGAAAGGGGGACTCCACAATTCAGACCTTGAAAAGATGGCAGAGGATTGATACTGATGTGATTTGAGATCTTACAGTTAAGCTTTGTCATTTCCCATCCGCCTCCACAGGGCTGTCAGACATTTGGATTAAATCTTCTAGCAGGGAACATTGCTAACTTCCGTGAGGCCTGGGGGAATTCTGTGGCTGCCTCAAAGAGGGAAAAAATGTCTGAGACTCTAATGACAAAAATAGTAAAGTATGTATGGGTGAATGGTTAAAATATTAAATGGTTCAAAAATATTAAGTATTTTAAAATAGTACAATTTGATATTCTAGGTATGAAATTGAATATGGATGATTGCTGTTTTGAACAGAATATGAAGCAATTCCATTTACCTATAAAAGAAAAGTGAAAATTTTAAAACGTTCAGTGTTTCCTTTTCAAAACTTAAAAATGATTTCTGAATATTTGATCTTGTCATTAATACTGAACATGTTTTTCAAATAAAATTTTTCCTCACCTCCAGAAAAATCTTCTGTTTAAGGGAAATGATGTAGAAACCAGCCAACTGTATGTTCAAATAGAGACCAACATATTAATTTCGAATTGTAGACTTTCTAACAAGCAGGGGTGAAGTTACCACTATCCAAATATCCCCGACAAATGTGAGAATGAACATTCCCACAAATATCAGCCTTAGCAAGCTCTTGAATTCTATTCATTGTATAGGCTGCTGATTAAGTTTCCCTTGATTTATGGTACCAAAAAGAAATACATCAGGGTATGGTATGAAAAGAACATTTACTATTTGGTGACTGTTACAATGTGTGTTTTGTAGACGCTTCACGAGGAGAACCAACTGATTTAATGCAGACAAGTGAACATGTGGGGAAATGGTCATGCTTTGAACAAAACTTTTGCAATGTTTTTTTTTTTTTTTTTAACAGCATGAGGTTATTTACTGTTAAAATATGAGAAAAAAATTTCCAGAGGCTGGTGAAGTGACTAGAAGTAAGAAAGCACCCGAGTCTGCCTTAAATTAAGTCTGTCTCCGGATGCAGTCTAAAAAGTCTTTTCCTTTATTGCTCAAGGCATATTTTTTTAAAGCTTTTTATGCAAGAAACTATTTCTATTATTAAAATATCTGGTATACATTTTCTATGAGATAGAAATAATCCATTGACCCTTCTATTCAGAAATTAAACTATTAAACCCATGCCATTACTCAAGACGTGTTTGAAGATAGGTTAAGAAAAAGGCAAGAAGATATGTACTCTCTTGAGCTGATACCCTAAGAAAAGTTTAAAGACTTAAATTTATGTATTTCATTAATATTTCTATTTGACATTTAGTTACAGAAATCATGCAGTTTGAACATGTTTCACCTCTAAAACAAATATATTTAAGAGTTTAAAAATATTTGTGCTCAGGATTATAGAAATATTAGTCCTGGGAAGGAGCCCTTCATTTACAAAACGTTACTAATGTCAGACAAGGTAATTCTACAACTGGAAACTTAGAGAGTTTGTTATTCACATCTGGATTCCCAGTCATAAGTTGTGGCTGCAGTACCCAAGGCTTCCACCAAGTATTATCAATTTTCACTTCTCCTTCATTCCCAGGCTGTCTTGCAAAAACGTATGGAGGAAGAAACAATAACCCAAATGATTAAACACATCTCCCACAAATTCGCACCCCAAATTAAACAACATTTTGGGCTTACTCAGGATCATCCCTCCCCTTGCCAAAACCTTCTTACAAATAGTGAACACTGTTACATGTGTGAACAGGAAACTGATTTCTTACACCTTTGCTGGAACATGCTTGACATTTTAAAGTTGAAGCTAAGTAGAACAGTCACAGCAGCCTGTGTCTCCGGCAGCATCATGTGGGCTTCACAATGGTAGCAAAGGATTGGCAAGCGTGTTATTATGTGAGGGATTCCCTCATCCCTGCTACAATGCCCCAGTGTTTCTCTGCTTTCTTGGCAGATATGAACACACTCTGATACTTCTTGTCTAATTCTCTGTAACTGAAACAGCCAACCCAGGAGAGTTCCCCCTGTGCCCTTTGGGATGAACATGGCAGAGCAAGAACTAAAGTATTGGTAAGGAAAAAGTCCTTGATTGAAGTCAGTTAAGAAAGTGAAGTCTTAATTGTTCATTTTTTTACTCTTAATCATTTGTTTAACATTGCTACAACATGAATTGTACAATGTCACCAATGTCCAAGCAGTATCCTAGAGAGCAGTAGTAGAGAAATGCAGGAGGTGAATTAAACAGTAAGAGCAAGTCACCAACTGGACCCACATTTTTATTTGTTCCATATAATTTGTTGTGTATTAATAGACTTAAGAAAAACACAAGGAGACTCTAAATATGTTCTAGTCTTTCAAAGAACGATTAGAGTTATTTCCTTTGGGGCTCATACTTTCATCTATTTAGACAATGATCAATATTTTTAATTGCTCCAGGTAACTAGTAACTTGTTTAGTACCTTAAGTGAGAATGATAGCAATGTAAATTATTTAAGTAATAGAATGGAACCTTAATGTATATATTGTTGCAAAATTAGTTAAGCCTCTACCATTGGAACAATTTTAAAGGAAGAAAATAGTTGTGTTTTAGTAAAAAGAAGTCTAGCCTCTTCAAACATTTTCACAAAAGCCCTTTAGTGTGCTGTAGACTTTTCAGCCCCTTCTCATGATAAGAATTCATACAAGAAGAAATAAATATATTCTCAGTATTTGTTTTCTACTAAACTTAATTATTAGTTTCTAAATGGAGACAGAGTCAAATTCTTGAAAATATGCTATTCTATATATGTTTGATAATTATTTTTAAAAAATATTTAATTATTACTCTAGGTTACATCTCCATCAAAGTGTCCTCTTTCAACCCCTCCCAGTCCCTCTCTCCCACCCTCTACCCCCTATTCCTTCCATCCCACTGCTCTGGAGTGGAGTGTCCTTACATAACAGTCCCCCATCCCAGTTCAGCAGTCACATGAGGGCCAAGAGCCTCCTCATACACTGGGGGCCTACAAGGCAGCACCACTAGGGCAAAGTGTCTCACTGACAGGAAACAAAGTCTATGTTCCTGTTCTCTTTGGTGCATTGTTTGTAGTATTGTTATCCTGTCCTTTATGGCTAAAATCTGATTATAAGTTTAAAACTACAAGTCCTATCTTTTTTTTGGCATTTTGTTTTAATGTTTTTTTTTTAATTGAAAATAAATTCTTTCCAAAAAGGACAAAACCTGGAAGCAGGTAAGTTGACAGCCTAGCTCTGCCAAGACAGGGTAGGTAAGTCCTTCATAATTCCTGCTCTACAATCAATGTCTGTCAGAGAAACGGGGCCAAATGACTGAAGATCGATACTGTAATGTATGGAGAGAAAATGGGAACTGTCCAGGCAGCCACTGATATGTCATTTCTTAGTTTGGGAAGCTGAAGGCCCTGTACTTCCTATAAAATCAGATATATTTATCCCTCTCAGGTCTCTGAGGTGGTTGAAGAACAGATAGCTAGAGTCTCATAATTAAATTTTGAGTTGTTTAGGAGTCAAGAGAGTGTTATAGATCTAAGAAGATACTTTTAAAATTGTGTTGCAAGTTAGTATGAATGTTGAGTCAGATATAGAACTTTAAACTCATGGAGATGGTTAGATAGTAGAATGTTAAAGTCAGGTACCAAATACATATGGACTGGACATTGGGAATGTACGTTAAGCCATATAACCCTCATAACTGTGGCCTAATTACCTCTGTTGTACTGTATTGTATTTATTATTATAAGAGAAAGAGCCATTTGTTGGACTGAAAGGGGAAACCGTAGGGGGAAATAAGATATATCTTAAACTTAAAAGAAAAAAAAGGGAAGAGGATGGGGGGTTGAGGGTGGGAGGGTGGGACTGGAGGGGGAATAGGGAGGAGACTGTGATTGAGATGAAAAAAAAAAACAGTGATGCACGGATGTGTTTGTGAGTCATAATAAAAATTGACTCTGAGAAAAAAAAAAAGAAAAAGAAAATAAATTCTTCTCTCATACAATACACCCTGATCACATTTTCTTCTTCCTCTACTCCTCCTAGTTCCCTCCACATCCCCCTCCATCAGATTGACTCTCTCTTATTTTCCCTTCATAAAAGAGCAGACCTCCAAGAGACAACAACCAAACATGGAACAAAACAAGATATGATAAAACAAGGCAAAAACACTCATATCGAGGGTGGAAAATTATTCTACTATACTCATAGATCAGTGCAAGCCCTATCTTTACTCTATTTTCACTGGGAGTTTTAGATAGTTACTGGTGTTAGCATGTGTTTTAATATCAATTTGTAATGTAGAAGATCATGTTTATAGCTTGCAAAGATAATGATAGCTCCTGGTTTGTGGAATATTTAGTGGAGAAAATATGCTTATTTAGAGTTAACGCAATATATTATTTATATGCTATATCTAGTAAGATTTTTAGTAGCCCTGGGCTTTAAATTTATCACTTGTAAAATAGCGATATTATGAGCAACAACACAAAATTATTGTTAAAATTATAATAGATATGTAAAGTATACTGATGGTTTGATTTATTATTTTGATTCTCTTCGATAGTATAGATATATTTCATTCTGCTAACTTGATAAGGCCATAGCACATAGAAAAGGAAACTTTCTGTTATATATTTAATTTAAATTTAGAATTAATCTGAAGAACATGAAAGTGAGAGGCACATGACTCTTCATTATCGAACAATATTATCACTTCAGAAGCAAAGATAAGTCTGTGTCAAGTGACAGGATGTTTACAACATCTGGAATTTTCTTGTGGGGACTTGAGAAAGTCAATCCTGTCTCAAGAAAGATTGTAAGCATAGATGGCATTAGGAGTATGGATTTCATTTATGAAAGTGTAAATATATATAACAAAAATGCATGTATTGAAACCACCATGTGAGTGTTAAAACTTAAATTAAACTAAAAGGGAAACACTTGTCTGGATACGACAGTTAAAGAATACTTCAGAAATAATTATCTAATGTATCATTTATTCACCTTTCTTTGTTCTTTATTATAGACATTGAGTGAGCAGTTAATATACATACTTGATTTATATGAAGTTCAAAGGAAAAAAAATCTAAAAATATTTTGAAATATGATATCATAAGGTTTTAGTCATTCATTTTCCCTATTTTGTAAAGAAAATAATAATTAAAACTTTCCATGCTACTAATTTCCTATTTTTATATCATCTCTTTTTCATTTAGAAAGAAAAAAGCAGGGCAGAAATAAATGTATTTTTTTTTCCCTCCTGGTTTCCTTTTGAAAAGATGTCACCGCTGATGCCCAACTATGCTGCCACTGACTTGGGGCTGTTTGTCTAGAGTAGTGTTAGATTTACACTGACCCTTTGAGTCATCCTCCTGCACTTGGTGGACTCCAGGCTACATTTGAAGTTCTAGTTCTGCCTTAGCACAAAGTAAATCCTAGAGACCGGAGTCAGTTAGTTCTAGTTAAAACAAAAACTAGAGGTGCCTTTCTCTAAGCCATCTTCTACAAACAAGCCTTCCAGCAAACCATACCTGTACCCACAGCTCTAAGAAGTCTAGAATTCTAGGGAAGATGTCTAGACTCAGTCTTCTTACTTCTATTTCTTTTTTCAGTATAGAAACCAGGATTTTATTTCTTTTTTAATCAAATGTCTATGTTTAGGACCTATTCCTTTTTTAAAATTGAAAATGTATTTTTAAAAATTCAACATATTCTGATTATGGTTTCTTTTCCTCCAACTCCTTCTACATCCTCCCCACTTCCCTACCCACCCAAAGCCACACCCCTTTCCCTCAATTTCATTAGAATATAAGCCAACATCTATAATAGCAATAATGACAATAATATTAGATAAAATAAAAATAAACAAGACAGAATAGGACAAAACAAACAAACAAGAAAAAGAATCAATGCAAAAGTTTAATAAACATGTATTCATGAAGAGATACACACATTTGAAAACACAGAAATCTCATGCAAACACAAAACCAGAAACCACAATATATATGCAAAGGACTTGTAAGGAAAAACAAAAAAAAAAAAAGCCCTGGCAAGCGTTATGAGTCAAAGAACTTCCTAAAATGCCACAGACTTTGTTCTGTGTTAGACATCTAGGGCTGGGTATAGGGGCCTGGCCTGGCACTCATAGGATACATGCTACCACTGGTTTGTGTAATCAGTGAGACTCTGTTGGAGAGAACTTATTTCAGAGACTGACTGGTTCACCCCATGACCTTTGTGCCACTACTGCACTAGCGTGTCATGCAGGCAGGTCATCACTGTAGATCTAAGAGTTTGTAGCTGGGTTAGTGCTTACCTTTCTACTTTGGTAGTTTGCAGAGTAGCTTCCCGTACCATTAGTACTAGTCAATAGGTGAAGGCTCTATGTAGACCCCACCTCAATTCTCCACATTCAATAAGTTGTGCGGCTGTTGTTGTCTTCATCAATAGTGCCTTACCATCAATTTGTGGAGATCAACCAATAGCCTTGGCAACAGTCTGGATTGGTTGGGAGTCCCCATGGTGGCCCCCTTTTTTTCCTCCCAACAACTTGATTAGAAGTAGCTATTTCCCAGAATTGGAGGCCTTATTTGATGACAGGAGATGTTAAGTTGGGGCTCCATCTCTATCATTATTTGGCAATTCCATTTTTTATAGAGTGAAACACAATGATCTAAGTTTAGAGAAAAATCTCCAACAGGGGTAGGTTTTTAAAAGAAGACTCAACAACTACACCCTCCACATCAGTAAGGCACTCTGTATTTTTAATATTCTCTTGGTTGCTGGTTGCTGTGTACTAAAGCTGTGTACTGACCTTCTAGAGGTGACATGTAGTCTGTAGTATGCTCTCCCTAACTTACATTAACTCAGATCTTTTGTCTTTGGAAGAATCAATTCTGTCTTTCACGTGTTTAAGTTTTACATTTCAGA
>CAJQZJ010033710.1:1629586-1658100 GCA_907164525.1 Lophiomys imhausi
TTTTTTTTCCAATTCACCCAGCTTAGCTGTTAGTTCACTAATATGAGCTGTCACAATTTTCTTTTTGAAAGCACTTTTTGCTATGAACTTTCCTCGTAGCACAGCTTTCAATGTATCTCATAGGTTTGGGTATGTTGTGTTTCATTGTCGTTGGATTTTAAGAAGTCTTTGATTTCCTTCTTTATTTCTTCCCTGACCCAGTGGTCATCCAGTAAGGAGCTGTTCAATTTCCATGTGTGTGTAGGCTTTCTGTTGATTCTTTTGCTGTTGAAGACCAGCTTTATTCTGTGGTGGTCTGATAAGATACAAGGTGTTATTTCAATTTTCTTGTATCTATTGAGACTATCCTTGTGACCAACCATGTGGTCAATTTTGGAGAAGGTTCCGTGGGGTGCTGAGAAAAAGGTGTATTCCTTTGTGTTTGGGTGAAACGTTCTGTAGATATCTGTTAGGTCCATTTGTTTCATGATCTCTGTTACACTCAATATTTCTCTGTTTGTCTTTTGTCTTGATGATCTGTCCATTGTTGTGAGTGGGGTGTTGAAGTCTCCCACTACTAATGTGTTGTGATCGACGTGCGCTTTAAGTTTTAGAAGTGTTTCTTTTACGAAAGTAGGTGCCTTTGTATTTGGGGCATAGATGTTCAGTATTGAGATTTCCTCTTGATGAATATTCCCTTTAATGAGTATATAGTGCCTTTCTTTGTCTTTCTTCATTAACTTCAGTTGGAAGTCTGTTTTGTTTGATATTAGGATGGCTACTCCAGCTTGCTTCCTGGGTCCATTTGCTTGGAAAACCTTTTCCAAGCCCTTTACTCTGAGGCAGTGTCTATCTTTCATAGTTAGATGTGTCTCTTGTATACAGCATAAGGAAGGGTCTTGCTTGCGGATCCACTCTGTAAACCTATGTCTTTTTATTGGGGAGTTGAGTCCATTGATGTTGATGGATATTAGTGACCTGGGGTTGTTATTTCCCATTAGTTTGGTATAGGTGGTGGTCCTGTGCCTCTTTTGGTTTAGTTGCTGAGGGGTTTTCTATTCCCTTTGTTTTCTTGGGTGGAGTTTTCTTCTCTGGGTTGGGATTTTCCTTCTAGGATTTTCTGTAGGGCTGGGTTTTTGGGTAGATATTGTTTAAATTTGATTTTGTCATGGAATATCTTGTTTTCTCCATCTATGTTGATAGAGAGTTTTGCTGGGTAAAGTAGTCTGGCTGGGCACCTATGATCTCTCAGGACTTGTAGTATATCTGACCAGGCCCTTCTAGCTTTTAAAGTTTCTGAGGAGAAGTCAGGTGTAATTCTGATGGGTCTGCCATTGTATGTGACTTGACCTTTTTCTCTTACAGCTTTTGATATTCTTTCTTTGTCCTGTACATTTGGTGTTTCAATTATTATGTGGCGAGAGGAGTTTCTTTTCTGATCTACTCTGTTTGGTGTTCTGTAAGCCTCTTGGATTTTTATTGGCATCTCTTTTTTCAGGTTTGGGAAGTTTTCCTCTATGATTTTGTTGAAGATATTTCCTGGACCTTGGAGTCCGGAGTCCTCTCTTTCCTCTATACCTATAATTCTTAGGTTCCATCTTTTCATTGAGTCCTTGATTTCTTGGATGTTGTGGGTGAGAGATTTTTTAGCCTTCTCATTTTCTTTGGATGTTGTACTGATTTCTTCCACCGAATCTTCCATGCCTGATATCCTGTCTTCCATCTCTTGCATCCTATTGTTGATACTCACATCCATAGTTCCTGTTCTCTTCCCTTGGTTCTCCACTTCCTCTTTTAACTCTGTGTTTTCTTTATTGTTTCTATTTCTATTTTCATGTCTTGTATGGTTTTGTCCGTTTTGTACATTTCCTTCTCTAGCTTGCTTGTTTTTGTATGAAAATTTTTCATTGCTTTGTCCTTTTCCTGTTCAAGCTCTGTCACCTTGGCTTGGAGCTCTTTAATGGTGTTGTTCCTTGTTTTGACTTGTAGAATTGTAGCTTCTTTGAATTCCTTCATAGATTTAAGTTCTTCTTGCATGGACTCTATCACTTTCCATAATGCAGAATTGTCAACGTTTTCATGTGTTTCTGTTGGTGTGAGGTCATCCGAATTGGATGAGCTAGTATAATTCTGCTTTGTTGGAGTCATATTTCCTTGATTTCTATTTTTTTTTTTTGGACCTTTGGCCATTGGATGCGTTTAGCTGTCTGTCTGTTCTTGTCGTTTTCTGTGCTTGGATCCACAGTGGATGATTTGGTGCAGGGGACGAGTTACTTGGCTATCTGTCATTGCTTACAGGGGGATTTCAGGGTCACTGTGGTTTTAATCACCTGAGGCACTGTGAGCTGGTGCAGCCTATTCCCAGGTTGTGAGTAATGGACCGGGATTGTTTCACTGCTCCCAATTCAGACTTCTCTATGTTGCACTGTGAGTTATCAGCCTGTAATGGTTCTGATGGTATGGACCTGTTTTCTCAGGCACAGATTCTGTGGGATTTGTTTGTCATCACGGAGGCTGACAGGGTCTGGCTCCACACCTAATATGTCTGGATTTTCCAGAATACAGCTATGGTCCCTATTTCTGGTTTCTCACTAGGCTTCTCGCCACAGGCCTCGCCTCTGTGCCTGATTCCCTCCCTGTCTGCGCAGCTGCGGGTCCCCCTCCCTGGCTGCTCGGCCGTGGGTGCACCGAGCCCCGGATCCCCTGGCCGCCTGAGTGGTGCTCTCGCCCCAGCAGCTCAGCCATGGGTGCGTGGATCCCTGACGCCCCTGCGCCTGGCTCTCTCCCCAGTTGTTCTGCCGTGGGTTCGCGGGGATTTGGCCCTGCCAGCCGGGCTCCCTCCCCACCTGCACTGCCGTGAGTGCACGGGATTTGGCCCCTCCCACCCGCCTTTGGGTTCCCGGCTTCCTGCGCTCTCTCGGAACCTCCCCCCTCCGCTTCACAAGCGGCTGTGGACCACCCGCTGAGCTCCCTGTTTGTTCCTTGCGAAGACTTCCACTATCTCGCAAAGTTTTTTAAGTGGGTATAAGTTTTACCTGAGGTGTGGGGAGCCCAGTAGGCTAGTGATCTATCGCCAAGTGGCCTCTGATTCTGCCTGCTGTGAGTTGGGGTCGATCTTACCAGGCGCCTCTCCAAATGGGAGTTCCCGAATCCCGGGTTTAGTGGCTTCCGTGTCTGCGAGAGATAGGGGGAGAGCCTTACCCTGGGACTTTTTACAGTCCCTTGGGAGCTGTGAGTGTTCCCGGGGGCTCTAGCCCATCCGTTTTTGCACAGTGCCCAATAACTCTGTGTTTTTTATGGCTCTTTTTTCCCTGCGTTCAAAATGCGTCAGTGTAGGTCACCGCCATCTTGGCCCCCTCTACATGGCTTATTCTTGATATCTATGATGAAGTCTATTGTATTTTAATTTGTAAATGAAAGGTGGGCAACAGACAAATAAAGCACAGCATGTCATCAAAGACAGAATAGCAGAGAAATTTCATGCTAGTCCAGCCTAGCATGTCCCAGCACTAAGTTTAATTTCTCAAGTAGGATACTCCAAATATGCTGAGTGAGATAGGCAATATTTGATCTTGTAACTCTATTGGTAATATTTAATAATTCTAAAGGATAAAATAATTTTACTTTTAATACTCAATTTTCATATTTGCTGATCTTTATTTAAATTAGCTAAAGACAGAATTTTAAAAGTCTAAACATTTTTAAACAATCTCATGTACATCATGGCATGGGACACACACTTTAAAATATCCTATTGATATTACTTGACTAAAGTAATGTCTGCTAGGCTGACTCACTACAATGTTACTATTTTTTTTATAACTAATGAACCTTTTATAGGATGATAACTTGAAATCTGCAAATATACCAGTCCTCATATAGCCGTGACCCTTTTTGTTGTAGCAGCAGGAGATCATGTTTTCCCTTTGCTTGATTAGTTATAATCCATCACTCTATTGGTTTACTTTGATGTTCAAGTAATCAGTGATGTCTGTGGGGCTTTTGTCTGGATCCTTTAAGCAGATCTTGTTTACTTTTTGAACCCTCTTACTCTTTAACCACAATAACTTCTTATTCGTAAGGTTATGGGTTCAGCATGCTCTCTCCTGTGTTTTCTTGGTGAATATGAAGTTGGCCATTCCCCAAGGTTCATTTGGTTGAGGAGTAGAGGCTATACATGTGAGAGCTGACTGCCTATTTGGATTAGGGTTACAGTTCCCAGGCTGTCTTAGTGGTTGGAGCAGTATTTTTCCTTTTGTCTCCTACAGGTATGTTTAAATATGTACCTCTACACTGACACATTAATTGCTATTAACCAACACAATTTCAGATTGTCTTTTATCGTTCCCTGACTTTCAGTCTTCAGTGCCACAGTGAAAGAAATCTATCATTACTTTGAGTATGTTTATTTTTTTGGCAAATTCACTGGATGTAGGTAGTCTTCTGAAAACTACTGCTTTATAGAAGTCCTCTGTAGTCTATTCTGAATCTAATACCACAGACTGAGTTATATTCTTCTATAAGGCACTTTTCTCACTTTCTAATGCAACCCTACTTTGGGAGTTTTATTCTTTATTGTTATTTACCTTCTTATTTCTCTACAACAGTTACTTTTGCAATCATTCATTAAAGAACAATGGCCATCATAGGTCTTTTTTGCAGCTCTTTTCATTGACAGAAGTTCTAGACAGGATTCAGAACTTGACTTATGTGGAATTGACCTGAAAATCTGGTTACTGGGCCAGACTTATCCATTACAGAGCTTGGATGGAGGATAAGGCTCTGGATCTAGCAGTTTAGGTCCACAGCAATATCTGTGACTCTTGAATAGGAAATGTGACTCAAGTATTGAGTTGGAACCATACCTATGTCTGTAAATAAACCCAGGTTCTCACAAGCACATCTGTGGGGGTCAAGTGGAGGTAAAATGGTAGGAGAACATTAAGTTAAACCAGGAGCTTAGTGTATGGATACTGGGATATAAATCTGATGATATGTAGCCCGTGGTAAGAGATGATCATTACACTGGTCCTTGGTTCTTTTCAGGATGAAAAGTGTGAGTAATCAAGTTTGAATAAAGAAGGTGTGGCACAGATCATGAAGATCAAAGACAGCTTGGGGTGTAGACTAGAAGGGGTGTGCAAGGAATGCCAAGGGCAGCAATGGTATTTTGCTAAGCCAGGCGTTAGACAGGAAGATAGGAGTGCCAGGAGCCAGACACAGGAATTCTTTTAACCCAGGGTGACAGATGGAGGTCAAGATTTATAGCTCTACCCTTGTCTCCTTTTCTCTTATCAATTGAAGCTCTTTGTGTTTCTACAAAGGAAAAGAAAAACTAAAACCCATTTTAAAGTAGCTCAGAAATATTTATGCAAAGACTAAAGCAGAATGAATTATAGCAACAGTAAAATTATAGCAAAAGAATCACAGAAATATAATTAATTTTAAATGTACCTATATATTTATTTCAATTCAAATAAGAGAATAAGAAGACTTTTATTTCTTATTCCTGTCACTGTTTTTTGGAGACAGGGTCTCATATAGTCTAACTTGCCCCCAATCTTACTATGTAGATAAGAATGACAAGAATGACCATGTACCATGGAACTCACTCTGTAGACTAGGCTGGTCTTGAACTTACAGAGATTCACCTGTTTCTGCCTTCTGAGTGACCAAGAGCTTTTGATCTTCCTGCCTCCATCTCCCAAATGATGCCATTATAGACATAAACCACCACATCTAGTTTTATGTGGTGCTGGGGATCAAATCCAGGGCTTTGTGTATGATAGGCAAGCACCCTATTAACTGAGCAACACGCTCAGGCTCCTGCCACTGTTTTTGACTGATCAGTTTTAGGTTGTCAGTTTTCTGTGAAATCTATAGCACAGAATTGAGTTCTTTTTTGTTTGATGGTTTGCTTGAATAAACCACTTTCCATATGACTAACAATTTCAGAACTCTTGAGCAATGGTAGGGTTGTAAGTAAATTTTGTTAACCCGATGGAGTAATTTACCTATAACTTTAAAACAATAGAATTGCTGGAATTACGTTATCTATTTTAAATAAATTGATGAAATTAGAGAAAGAACTTAAAGTCCAGCCTGTCCTTTTCTTCATTTCATCATTCTGGATATAATCTCACTGAGAAGGGAATAAGGGTGGTGTAATAGGCAAAGAAAACAAAAAGAAAAACAAAAACAGCTGAGCTCATGTCCAGCCTGGACTGGATCTCAGCTCTGATCATATTTATCTGAGGTCCCAAGTGGAATGGTGACAAATCCTTTTTCCTGGCTTCATGCCTTTACCAGAACCATACGTAATGAGTTCAATATTTTAGGAAAGAATTATTGCATTATCTTTCTTTTTAAAGTATTTACTTTGGTTAGTATCCACTAATCTTTCATATTTGAACACAGAATACTATGATCTGTATCTACAGCTATCAGTCTCTGATTGAAGACAATATGAGACAGTACGCATATATATAATTCTGTTTTTATGGAAAAAGGGGGATTTGTTCAGACATTAGTGAATGATCATAAGTTTTTGTCAATTTCCAAGTTGTTTTAAATATTTTTTTTTCTGATTGTATGGATATATTTAAACAAGACCAAAGAAAGACACTTGCTGAGAGTGCTATAAGAAGGTCAGTCTTCTGACTGCTCATAAACAAGCCCAAGACTCAGTACTGATGGAACAGGAATGAGTTCTGGCAGGTGGAAGCTGAAGGCTGCTTCCCCGGACATCCTAGATGCTCTGTGCAGCCTCAGGCTCACCCTGGAAGGGAAGATCACAGCAACCTTGATTGATAGTCATCTGTTGAGGTCAGCCGTTGCAGGAAATGACTAATACCATTCAGAAATTACCATTCAGAACTGTCTCTCTACTGGTTTATTATATTTCCCTTCCTCATAGGCAGAAATCCTTTATATTATTTTGATTTCAAAGGAGCAGAAATGGCCAAAAGCAGAAATGAATGCAGTTTTGTAATATCTAGTAAATAATACCATTGTGTATCATAAACATCAAATCCATGATAACTTTCATCCAAAAGTGGGATTAGATTGATTCAAACCACACGAAGAGGAAAGCAGCTACTGTGCAAATACTTCATTTCTTGCTTTTCCAGATAGAAGGCAAATTCACTATAAATCATTAACAGACTATTTAAAAGGCTTTCATAGTTTTGTCAGGACAACATTAATTTTGGAATTTTTAGAATGCAACATTTTCCAGAGATAAATTATAAAGAAAGCTATTGGGGGAATTAAGACTAGTAGAGAAGAAGAGAATGAGGAAGGAAAGCAATTCTTTAGACAAATTCCAAGCCTCTTCTCCAAAAGAAAGGCAATTCTTTTTGCAACATTCATCCCATTTGCCCTTTTCCTTCTGTTTTCTCATCACCAATGTTCAGTACTTGTAAGGAGTTTTCAACTGCACACATTCGTCCTTCCTGTCCACTTTCAAAAACTTGAGAGTCTCTTTTTGTAAAGTTTAAATTTATTTATTTATTCATTTTAACCTCCCAATCACAGCCCCCTCCCTCTTCTCCTCCCAATCCTACCCTCCCACCCTTTGCCCCCACTCCCCCTTTCCCTTCCTTTCAGAGAAGGGACCTGACCACCAACCTGCCCCAGTGCTTCATGTTGCATTAGAACTAACTACAACCTCTTCCACTGAAGCCAATCAATGCAGCACAGCTAGAAGAAAGGTATCCAACTGTAGGCAACAGAGTAGGTGTCAGGGACAGACTCCCTATTCCAATTGGTAGGGGGCCTGCATAAAGACCAAACTGTCCCTCAGCTCCATGAGTGTAGGGGCCTGAGTTCAGTCCATGCATGCTCGTTGGCTGATGGTTCAGTCTCCGTGAAACCCCATGGGCCTGTGTTAGTTTCCTCTGTTGGTCTTGTGTAGTTCTTGTAAGGGCAGCTGGATTTGGCTCTGGTTCCCATTCCAGTGTTCATATACACAGGCTTGTGGATGAACACAGATCACAGAATGCAGCATCACTCTACTGAACCTGAGAATAAGATACTCTCTGGAGCCAAGTTCTGTTCTATTCATTTTTATATTTCCTGAATTTTCAAGTGCAGTAGCTAGCACGATGCTTGACACAAGGTCAAAGGCACTCAGTAACTGCTGGAAAATAGAAGCAGACAAACCTGGATTCTGCTCTGGCTGCTGAGCCACAGAGAACCGGCCGTTTCCTCTTTTATATCCAGGATATTATGTAGCATCTGTCTTCATTGACTACATGAGATGACTTGCTTAAAAAGTGTCCTGCAGAGGCCTGAGAATATACTGAGACCTCCGTGAATATTTGTTCCTTTCTCTCAGGCTAGTTATTTCATTTTCTTCAGCTTACATTACTCATTGTCACAGGGGATCATAGTAGTTCATGACATTTCTGGATGGGATTATTATGAGGATTCCTAGTTCAGGTGGTTAGAACTCCATTGAGAACATTAAAAATGACAAAAAGAGTTTAAAAGAACTGATGAAAAAAGTGCTTGAAATACTCAACAGAATTTTACAACTGATGGTCTAAAAGATTTTTAAAAAGGACTGCTTGATCTATTTGATCTGACTTTTGTTCAGGGTGTTCAATATGGATCTATTTGCGTTCTTTTACACGCAGACATCCTGTTTGACTAGCATCTTTGGTTGAAGATGCTGCCTTTTCTCTAGTATGTGTTTTTTGGCTTCTTGGTTGAAATTATTTGTCTGTTGGTATGTGGAATTATATTCAGGTCTTTAGTTATAGTCCACTGATCAATTTATGTGTTTTTATGCCAATTTCATGCTGTTTTTATGCTATAATTCTATAGTACAACTTGAAATCTGGGATTATGAGACCTCTAGCAGTTCTTTTATTATTCAGGATTGTTTTAGCTAGCTTGTTTCTTGTTTGTTGTTTTGAGTGTGTGTATGGACATTTGTGCACTACAGTGCATGCATGGGGTCAGAGGACAACTTCCAGGAGTCAGTTCTCTCCTTCTACCATCTGGGTCTCAAGGTTCCATCTCAGGTCATCAGGTTTGGCAGTAAGCACCTTTATCTGCTCTATAGTCTCAAGAACACTCATTTTTAATTGTGTATGTTTTTATTATATTCAACACAGTGTCTACTCATTGGGGACAATTAACATTATTATCACATTCCTACCAATTTTTGATAAAACAAAGTCAGCAACAGCAACAAAATAACAAGAAGAGTGGTAAAAAAAAAAACAAAAAAACTAGATGCAGTTGTATATAATTGTTTCAAACAGTAAAGACCTCATTTGTTTGCTGACTAAAAAACGGAGATTTTTAACCCACTTATTTTAAATAGGATATTCAGTACTGTGAGAGCCAAACAACCTAAAATAATTAGAATTTCAAACGTGGGCAAGAAAACATGAGTGGCAAACTCCTTATACTTGTGAAAACTCTGTTTCAACTTGGTCTTCCAGGTAGAATTAGGGAGCACGAAATATTTATAAAAATTTACTCACGTACTTGCGTGTCCACATTTCAGCCTGTCCCTGGATTGCTTTTGGAAGCTTTGTAACCTTCTCTGGCTGGAGGCATTGGGCGGCAGGGTGAATGCAGGTATTGGGGATTTATCTGCTGATTCAAGGCCAGAGGCCCCGCTTCTCTCTTGAGTTATGCTCACTGACAACATTCCTTTTCCTTTTCCTCTCTTCCAGATTTTGTTTTAGGATGTTAAGGGTTCAGTTTTGGTTGCAATGAGCACAGGCTTGGGAAACGGTAGTGAGCCTGAGATCTGCTAGGGTGAGCGAGGAGAGGAGAAATGTTAAGGAAAAGATAAGGAGACTTTGGAATTAGTTGCCTCCTTGCTTGCTCAAACAGAGACATAGGTCACAAGCCAGAATGCTGTGCAAGTGTGTAGTTTCAAAGGTATTTGAGTGTCTGTCATGCACCAGGAAGCAGAGAGCATTTTGCCTGTATGGCTTTCAGTGGCGCTTAGAGTGTGCAAAGAATTAATAGTGTATGAGAGTTACCAACTATAATTCAGGAATGTTCATTATAACATGCTGGGAAGAGTAGTGGAGGGGAAGCTGCAGCTGGATGTATTGTATGAGAGAAGAATAAGTAAAAAGATGAAAAAAAAAAAAACCCCAAAACGTGTTTACCTGGTGAGCAGGATAGTAAACCCCTGGTTGTTGGTCAATAATAACACACACAATTGATGGTGAAGGCTGCATCAGGCTTACTTCAGGAAGAATTTTCTTACCAGGCATTAAAAAACAAACAAACAAAAAACAAAAACAAAACAAAACAACAACAACAAAAACCAGGTTATCATTTAGAGGCATCCAGGCAGTCCTGGAAGAATGATCTCATTCACTGCTTTTCTTAACATTAGACCAAGAATGAGAGATTTCAAGAGTTGATTCCAGGATACCATGGCTTTCATGAATATTGCATGGCCATTCAGAACTATTTCATAGGATTTTAAAAAATTAGACAAGGCTGCCGTGCCTGGCCTCAGTGGGAGAGGATGCACTCGGTCCTGATGCAACTCATTGTGCTGGGATGGATGGTATGGGGGAGCTCCCCTTTTCTGAGGAGAAGCAAAGGGAGGATGGGGGAAGATGGTGGGAGGGTGGAACCAGATGAGAGGAGGGAGGAGACTACAATCAGGATGTAAAGTGAATAAATAAATAAACGTGTGTGTGTGTGTGTGTGTGTGTGTGTGTGTGTGTGTGTGTGTGTGTGTGTAAAATTGGGTTCCCAAGTCTTTCTGGACAAAAGCTGAGCCACTTGAAAACTGAGCTTGCTGGCCATTTGAAATTGGATAACCAGTTGGTGTACTCTTCCTTGAGAAAGACTATTATTTTTTCTACTCTCGCATTCCTTAGTTGCCTGTAATTCTTTGTAAAAACATAATACAAGTAACATTATACAGACTGATAAGGTTACATTATGTATCTAGGAAATATATATATATTATATAATATGCATGTAACAACAATTAATGAAAAAAGATATTAATTTGAAAGAGAGCAAGGATGGGTGTATGGGAGAGTTTGAAGGGAGAAGTGGGAAGCAAGAAATGGTATAATCCTCAAAAATAAAGGAAATAATGAAAATAAATTTTAAAAATGAGCTTGCAAAAATGAAATGGCCAATAATCATCAAAAGGAGGCTTTGCAGACCAAAAGCATTTAAACAGCTCTGAGTACTAATTTAGCTTGTCTGCAAGGGTGCATGGCCAGGGGGTTTGATTTTCTCCGACATAGCTGGGGAAGCACAGCATGCTTCATGGAGCCATGAGATCTGATATAAACAAGACAGTCCAGGCCGAGCAGAGACCCTGGAAACTACAAAACATCTGTTTGGTCTTTACCCGTCCTGTTGTCTCTTGTTTTCATTACCCTTAAGCTTTTCTAATCTTGAGATTAACACAAACTGTGAGATTTTGCTTTTCATTTTTGCTTAAGACTTTCTTTGATACTGAGTTAATCCTGAGTTTGTTTAGATTTATGGAAGCCAATGTGAGCATTTTCTTAGAAAGTGTCTGTGGTGAAAATATAGAACTTTCAGTCACTTCAACAAATACTAGTTGTTTCCTCCACAGTCAATAAGTTTGTTTCACTGGGTCTCTTTGGCACAGAGTATATACTTTAAAGGGAATGGATACAATGATAGACAACAAAAGGACAATTTGGTATTTTATATAAATGTAGAATTTCAATCCTTAACAATAACTTATTGTACCTTTCAAATTTCAAGGAGAATTTTGAATGTTCTTAACAATCTTGGATGTGGAGTCTCAACTCCCTCCTTGTTTGAAATCTTCCATAGGTTGAACTGTGCATGCTAAGGTAGTTGGCTTGTGAGATTTGGGGAGCTCTCCTCTCTCCACCTCTCATCTTGCTATAGAAACACTGGGATTACAGATGCACACTACTATGTATGTCAGCTTCACCTAGGTTCTGGGGATGTGAACACAGGTTTTCACATCTGTATGGCAAATGCTTTATCTCCTGGGCAGTAACTATAGCCTCCCTAAAGACATTTTTGAAATATCTTTTGAAAAAGTTATTTCTTCTAACAAGTATTAAATGAGTTTTATTTTTAAAATTTTATATAATCATAACTCCTAAATTTAAAAAACTTTCTTAATATTTACTTTTTGAATCATTTAAAATTTTAGTATTGGCAAAATAGAACTATTTAATTAGCATATATTTTATGGGGATTACCATGCAAGTTTTCACGGTTACAATTATTACTTAGGCGAACATCATAAAACAGACTATAATCTAGAAGTATATAATTTGAGAACAAGAAATGCCTGTGAAACTGCCTAACATGCTAAAACTTTGCGAGTCATGTTAGCTCTCAATTTTCCAAGGTGTTTTATAATGGAATAACAGCAAATTTTTGGCACCAGTTCATGGCTTCTCCAACTGTATCAACTGTAATGGAGTAAATCCGTCATTGGCCTGAGATTACTTAGAGTTGTCCTTTTATAAAAATGCCTTGGTGAGTTGGTAGTTGAGAAGACTTATAAGGTCAGTACTTTACTTTCTATAGTCCTACTTAGTAAATAGGAAGAAGAAATGACACTTGATGAGAGAAGAAATAAGTGTGTTTTAGGTGTACTTGAAGACCACCCCCTCAGCTCGCTACAATGGCTATCCATACTCAACAAGCTCCAGCTCCTAGGACTCTGGGATACCACTAACCTACTGCAGGTGGAGGAAGGCTCAAGATTTTGCATGTTGAATGTTTCTTGTGACAGATGAAATTCAGACCCTGTATCTCCAATCATTGTAGACTATATGGAGAGCTAGACCATGACTCTTTCTATACCACTTACTGAGGTTAGACAGGAAACAATCATTTGATCTGGGCAGGAATTCATTTTTTTAAAATTGCCCCATCTTTTAAATGCTTGCTACTTATTTTCTGTGATGTCAAACTCTCTTTATTTTTTCAGCTGTTGTTTGTGTCTTATAAATAAACTCACATTAGCTTATATGAATAAAATTCTCACTTGATATTTGTTTGCCTTTTTAGTACTATGATTAATTTCTTTCTATTGCATATGGGAATATGTGATGAACTGTAAACTCACTAAATTACTGCAAGGGATGACGGGTGAGATAAACGAGAGAGGTAGTATAGTATGGGTGAGATGGAGTTCTAAGCAATGCTGTTGGAATAGAACTAGTGAAAACTTAACTAATTAAATATTTCAATAAAATAAAAATCAGACTTTTACTTGAAATCCATGAAATATCATTTGACATGATACTTAGTTCTCTTGGAAGAGGAAAATAATGAAGGGAAACCATTTAGATGAAATTGTGACTTTTGGTATGCTGGTGAAGCCCTGCAAATGCAAAATGCCAAATGATTAAGAATCAGCAGCATATGAGTGCCAGGCCCAGTGCTCAGAATGCCAGTATCATCTAACTGCTGGGATGAGATAAATGGGTTTGAGTTGAGGAACAATATTCCTTCATGGCTTTGCATGGCAGTAATAAACTGATTTCTAAAGTATGATTATTTTTCCAAGCCATATTTGGGTATGAAGAGTGTTCTCTTCCTATTCTCTTTCCTAGTGATTTATTGACATCATCTGAAATCTCCCTGGACTTCTTTGTCATTATGTCATAAAACCTTTTACTCTTTCACAAAATTACAGTTTTAATAAGTAAGTATCAGGTGATAAAATAAATGGAGATAATTAGCTAGTTTCAGGTAGAAGTGGATGTAATTGAGAGAGTGATTTAGAAATCAGCCACCATTAACTGATTATTGTGTGGGGAAACCTGTGTTTATTGCAACCAGGTAAATTGCCCCACTAAGTACAAATGAGCATTTGTATGCAGACATCATCCACTGTATTATTTTTACCCTATTTTTCAGATGGAGAGGTTGAGCCATGAACTGGTTCAGTATAAATGCTTATGCACATCTCTCTCAGTTGAGATGCTGACAGTGATTTGAACATCACCTATGAGAACTCTAAGCAAGCACAGGGATGAGGCAGCCATTGCCAAGCCTTCCTCCCCTGCTTTCCCTCCTCTCCCTGCTTTCCCTCTTCTCCTTGCTTCCCCTCTTCTCCCTGCTCTCCTTTCTTCCTGTCCCTATTTCCCCTCTTCACCCATTCTTGTAACAGTAAATTTTTATTTATCAAGCATATGTTTATTAATAGTTAACAATTACCTAACAATTGCCTATAAAGTTCCTAAATCCTAAAACCCAAACCCTATCTCTAAAACCTAGCACTTAAAACCTCTTAATACCTACAATACAACCATTTAACATTAACCTAAAGTTTCTTAAAAGGATATTTTCCTTGAGTGTGGATCCTTATGGATGGCTGGTCTTCATCTAATCTTCAGTCTTAAAGTCTCTGAATTTCGTTCGTTAGATCCTAAGACAGTTTATCAAGCAGGAATTGCCTTTGCGGTCTTAGAGTCCAATTATTTACCAGATGAAAAATATCTTAAGCTCACCATTCATATGCTTTAGGCCTGCAAGGATCTTGCTTCAGTGTTCTGTCCAATCTGAAGCCTCTGGGCTCCAAGGGGAGACAATTCCCCCCTAGATGCTCCAGAATACCAGGGAGAATCCATCCCCAGTTCCGCAACAGGTCGATACATAGGGTGAAGCCTCCTGGTGAGACTATGATGAGAATTTTTCTGCCAGACAAGGAGGAGATGAGACAGGAGGAGGAGAGCCTCTGTCCACGTGAATCTTGACTTAAATATCATCACTTGGTGTAATGAATTGGCAACATGATTTTCAGCAGAAGCTTTCATGTGCTTCCAAGTCATGCCCCTGGGCAATGTCTCTCCATAGCTTTTCTTGCAGAGGGCTGAGGAATAACAGGTAGTCCAGAGATTGTTTGATCTGTTGTAATGGATCTTGGGGTGGGCAACTCAGGGCCTGTCCCTGCCCAAAGTCTTATGATCAAAACAGTAATCTGTCCTTGGCAGGTTCCCAAGGACATGTCATGTTGGACATAAATCTTTTACCTTAAAGTCCAGGTTTTTGCTATTCCAAGATCCCTATCCTGTTAAATGCTATCACTAACCCCATCACACATTCTCTTACTTTTCTTGTCTTAGATGTTCTTTAACAATCTTTTACTTTCTTTTCCTCAGCTTATCCTTATCTTCCTCATCCCCTTGTCTCTGGATTTCCATTTCCCCTTCCATTTATTCTACATAAAACATAAAATTATTTCTAAAATATTTTACTTAGCAGCTTTGCGCTTACAATTTGACTAATACTCTATTATAGAGAACAATGTAAACATTATTACAGGTTACTGAGGGCTTTCAAACTGAATCATCCCATCTCATTAACTAGACTCAATTACATTTATTTGTAATGTAAAAAATGGAAATGTGAGCAATAAAAAGAGTTTGTTTCCCTTTCTCCTGCTTCCTATGTTTTTGGAAGGAAACGGGATGTAATTTTGTGTAGTTGCCCTTGTGTTCTAGAAGGAACTAGACTGGTTTGGATGAAGAACAGTGAAGTTAGCTAAGGGACATGTTGGAAATCAGCCCCTCTGGAAGGTTAGGTAAGTTCATTGCTCAGCCTTTGCAATGGTTCATTGCTCTCCATTCACTGTTCTCACCTTCCTAATCTTTGCGAAAAGACAGGTTTTCTTCAGGATTAACTTCATTATTCACCCAAATAATATTTTTTATGCAATAGAAATAACTTCATCAACAGAAAATAGATCAATTTCTCTTAAAAAAAAAAGGAAAAAAGTTAACTTTTACATGACATGTGATGAATATAAATGCTACTGTTTTCCACCAGGTGGCACCCCTCCTTTGAACTGGATGAATGTCTGGGAGCTGAAATCCACTCTAATTTCAAAAGAATTCTAACTTCTGGGATTGAGTTAATAGAAACCAACATGCCCAAACTATTTTAAAGTGAGTCAAAGTAAAATTTATGGTTAAATAGTTTACATTTAGAAAAGTAAAGTCTATCTGAATAAAGGTAACCAGAGTTAAATTTACGTCTCTAGATCCCAAGTACCCATTTTGAGGCTTTTGCTAGTCTCTAGACAGCATTAGAACAGATGCATATTAAGCAATTGAATATTGTATAGGATGTATTTACCTATAAATCAATCATCAACTTGCTGGTCAAAGAGTCCTAGTTAATCACTTTAATGTTTTGTCCCAACCCATGGGATTAACAGTGTAAGTCTTCTGAGTTATGCAATGTGGAGTTAGCCACATGCCTCTCTGTATACATGGTTCTTCCTAAGCACATGGCAGAACTATCACACCATCTTTGCTGCATTTATCAGTGGCCTTATCCTGTGAATTATGACTTAACACACCTTACTAGATGTCACCCCAACAGTCAGGGGAAAATCAACTCACTCACAGTTCAGTGTTCATTAGTAACTAAATCTCACTGAGCAGGACTCAAATTGAATGATGCCTTTCACTGTCTTTGGAGGTTTATCTACTAATGATGCACAGCCCTGCTGAGAAACTAGAGACATGAATAATATGTCAATTCCAAACATATTATCGTGAAACACAACAATACTCAATTTCATAAAAGAAACATATGCTGTTATACCTTAACTTACAGATTGACTTTAGTGCCACCCTGTTATCATGAGGTAGATTTTCTAGAAACAAACAAACAAACAAACAAACAACAACAACAACAAAAACTAAATAAAGAAACCCTGGAGATAAACCCAATGAAGCTAATATACATCTATAGACCATTCCACCCAAACAGTAAGGAATATAGTCTTTTCATCAGCCCATGTGACTTAATTCTAAGTTGATCAAGTGTTAAGGCATAAAGCAAGTCTCAACCGATATAGGAAAATTTAAATTACATATTTCATTATATCTGACTGCAGTGGGAAAAAGTTTGCCTGTCGTCAGCCATAGAAATTAGAAAATACACAAACCAAATGGCATACTACTGAAAGATAGTTGAATCAAGTATGAAATCAAGAAAGGAAATTAAAACCTTCCTAGCACTGAGTGAAGACAAAAACATAACATATCAAAATCTATGAGACATGATGAAGACAGTCCTAGGAATTTACAGCATTAAATGCATGTATCAAAAAATTCAGAGGTCTCAAATTAATAACTTAATGAACACATGAAGACCTTGGATAAAGAAGAACATACAATACTCAAAACAGAAGATGGAATCCAATCTAAAAAAATAAGGACAGAAATTAATCAAGTAGAAATGAAAAAATTAAAAGGATCAATGAAATTGTATTAGTTCATTGAGATTAGTAAGAGAGGCAAACCTTTAGGTTAATTAAACAAAAGAAAGAGTGAATATCCAAAAACTAGAGGTAAAAAGAGATACATTGTAACAAACACAGAGAAATTCAGAGAATGATAAGGACATACTTGTAAAACCTATATTCTGCTAAACTTAAAAGAAATGGATAAATTTCTAGATGTAGATGGCCAATTAAAATTAAATCAAGATAAAATGAATAATTTAAACAGACCCAGAATTACCAAAGAAGTAGAGACAACAACTAAAAATATCCCAACCTAAAGAAACAAAACAAAAACAATAACAAAAAAACCAAACCAGGGCCAGATATATTCACCAGAGAATTCTATCAGACCTTTGAAAAAGAACTAACTCCAACATTCCTCTATTTATTCCTGTAAGATATAAAATGAAAAAAACATTTCTAAATTAATATTTATGGGTCCTGTATTATCATGATACCAAAATCAAATAAAAACCCATAATAAAAAAACTATAGTTCATACTACCTGAAGAAAACAAATACAGAAATTCTCAGCAAAATGCTTGTAAGCTAAATTGAAAAGCACATCAAAAATATCATGGAAATTTTTTAAATGAACTTATCCTGAGGTGCAAGAATAGTTCAACATTCATAAATCAATAAATGTAATCTATCTTATAAATAGACTCAAGGACAAAAACCACATGATAGTCTTATTAGACGCCTTTGACATCATTGAACATTCCTTCATGATAAAAGCTCTGGAGAGTCTAGGGATACAAGGAACATATTAATCATAATAAAAGCAATATAAAAAACATATAACCAATATCACGCTATAAGGAGAAAAAGTCAAATAATTTACACCAAAATTTGGAAGAAGACAAGGGTGTCAACACTCTTCTTTTCAATTTAGTACTTGGAGTATTAGATAGAGCAATAAGACAAGTGAAGGAAATAAAGGGGGATGATAATAAGTGTCATAGCTAGGGTTTTATTGCTGTGAAGAGACACCATCACCATCGCAAATCTTATAAATGAAAGCATTTAGTTGGGTCTGGCTGATAGTTCAGAGATTTATCTCATTGTCATCATAGTGGCAAGTATAACAGCTCACTGGAAGACATTGTGCTGGAGAAGGAGCCGAGAATTCTACATCTGGATTGGCAGGCAGCAGGAAGAGAGAGACACATGGACCTGGCTTGAGCATCTGAAACCTCAAAGATCACTCCCACTGACACACTTCCTCCAACAAGGCCACACCTACTTCAACAAGCCACACCTCCTAATGTCACTCCCTATGAGCCTATGGGAACCATTTTCCTTCAAATCACCACAAATAGAAAAAAAGAAATAAAGTATCTTTATTTTCAGATGACATAGTTCTCTATATGAAAGACCTAAAAGACTCTACCACAAACATATGACAAATATACCGAGAAAGAAACCAGGAAAACAATCTTACAAGATCCTCGAAAATATATATAGGAATAAATTTAGCCAATGAATTCAGTGATTTGTACAATAAAAAAAGTGAATGTCAAAGATATCATCAGAAGATGGAAAACCTTCAATACTCATAAATTTGAATTATTATTATTATAAAAATGACTATTCAATCAAAAGCAATCCACAGAATAAATGCAATAACCCTCAGAATTCTGAGCAATTATTCACAGAAATAGAAAAAAACAATAATAATTTTCATATGGAAACACAAAAGATGTAGAATAGTCACAATAATCTTGAACAATAAAATACTTGCTAGAGGTATCATCATCCCAGATTTCAAGGTATACCTTAGAGTTAAGGTAATAAAATAGCATAGTACTACTATAAAAACAGACTTATTGAACACTGAAACAGAATCAAAGACATGAATATAAAACCACACTCCTAGAGTGACATGACTTTTGACAAAGAGCCAATAATATGTATTTGGAATAAAGACTGCGTCTTCAAGATGCAGATGGTGGTAGTCCAACTGGAAAAAAGGAAACTGACCATCATTCTTTATGTGGAGAAACAGCCACAGAACGGGTTAACGATCTTCATCAACTAATCAACTGACACAGAGTTGATGGCTGTAATATACAAAGAATTAAAAAAAAAACTAAACAAGAAATCAAACAACCCAATTTAGAACTGGGACATGGAACTAAACAGAGAATTCTCAAGAAGAAATAAAAATGACAGGGAAATATTTTTTAAAATGTTCTACACCCTTAGTCATAAGAGAAATTCAAATAGAATCTTTTGAGCTGTCATCTTACCTAAGATAAAAACACAAACTACATCAGCTGGTTGTTGGTAGAAAAATCTCCTAGTGACTTCTTTTAGAATGAAGAGATAAGGAAATTAAAGTGGAAGCTGGCCTCAGTGAAGATGGGTCTCTTGATAAGATCTGTGTAGGGAGTGATCCCCAAAGAGCAGTTCACAGGGTCACAATCCATAGCAGCCAAAAAACCTGACTTGTGAGATTTCTGACAAAATTTCATTTTATTCTTTTCTAGCAGTAAACAGGGAAGACTCTCCATCCAACATAATGATTATTTTGCCTTTTCCCACCCACCACGCCCATTCTTTGTAATGAGGAGCTACTCTGCAGAGTGTAAATATATCTTGTAGCTACAGGGTTTGTCTAAGAAAAGTTGCGAAACACACCATGTAGAATTCCTTTTCTTATTAGCAGATAAATATCATGGGTTCCAGGCATCCACTCGGAGGAAAGCTTGCTTCTTACATGTTTACTATTTTAAAGAAATGTTTCTTTTCATGTTTTTGTGTGTGGTGTGTGTTCATGTGTTTTTGTGTGCTTGCACATGCATGGGGTGCATACTCCTGTAGAGGTCTGGAATTGATAAGGGGAATCTTTGTTGCTTACTCTTCTGCCTTATTATTTTGTCCTTGTCTCTCAATCAAACCAGAATCTGACTAGGCCCTTTGCTCTAGAGACCTTTTGTTTCTGTCCTCTGAGGCTAGGATTCCTGGGAGGCTAGAATTAGTATTAGTATGCAGGTTCCAGGAGCAATACACTGAGAATGAAATGAGTTTCTCATCCTATTTCTCATCATTGCTATTTTTTCATCATTGCTATACATTTTGTTCATTTCATAACTTGGTATTTCACTGTCAGTATGCTGCAAAATGGAAATCGTGGAGAGTAACAGTCTTCATAGTCTTGGAGACTTTTTAGAGTTAAGATGTATGATTATAAATATATTAAAACCAGAAAGTGTGGTTTCTTTTGCCACACAATTAAAAGTCTTTCAAGTGACAGGGCTTGGTGCTAAAGGGAACCCGAACATTAGCAAGTTTCAGAACAGTTCTTAAAGACCTCGGGAATGAAAAGTCACCTGTTGTAAGCAAACAGAAAATAAGTTCTTAAAGAACACATGCTTTATAAAGCAAAAGTACACAAATGTGCCAGGTAAGGTCTTTGATACTTTCAAAATAAAAAAGCATATTGTAAAAAAATTACACAGAGACTCATACCTGGGGCCTATTCTCAGATCACCTCTCTCCAAATAGGGATCCTAGACTCACACTGACGCTTTCACCCATTCCTATGGCCTGGTCATAGGACTTGCCATGTCATAGGATGGCCATTGTGTTCCATGGCTACCTTCCAGCATTCTTTTGGTCCTTCTTTTCAGGAAGAGGCCCATATTCATGCCAGCCCTTAGTTGGGCTACTTGAGAGCTACACACCTCCCTCTTGCTCTCTGTTCCCCTCTTCTTCAGACAGGGAACCAAGACTCACTCAGTTAACCCCATCCCCCATTGTCCCCATCCAAGAGACCTCACTGTCCAGGTAGGGACTCCAGATTCACTCCATCCATGGTCTGCCTGAGCACCACACTTACTTCTCCTGCTGACCAGCCTTTCCTCTCCATGAGGGGACCTCAGTGTTATGCCACCAACTCCACTCATGCCTGTTTCCTGCCTGAGGACCAAGTGTACTGTTCTCTCTTACTGCCCATGCCCCACCCCAACATTCTCAGGTTGGGCCTTCAGACTGGCATTGTCCACTCTACCTACCCAAGGTGCTTGAGAAGAAGCTGTAAGCACCTCTGCCAGCCTCCCTAGGGTTGGCTGTGAGGTTCTTCTAGCTCTACAGAAGGTCTGTTCCTGGGCTTAGCAAAGCTACCTAGCTAGGGATGAGAATTTCAAAGCCACTGAGTCTATGCACCTTGCCCAGTTCTGGATCTCCATGTTAATTGCCATTTGGGCTCTGGCTAACCAAGGAGTCACTCTCCATGACCTTAGTTCACACATAGATAATTCAAATATGAAGCTAATATCAGTTCTTCAGAAGAGATTTGACAATGCCTTTGTCCTTCCTTAAACAGCATTCACTTTTACTCAAATTTATATTTGAGAGTGTGAGGAAGACATTGAGGAATCAACTATGTAACTATCGGTGTTCTTACTACTCTGAAAATTGTTATAAAGGAAAACTTGAAAGTGATAGTAAAATGCATATATAGGAATGAAGGGGATTGTGTTACATGAAAGAAACCATACATATGAAGACAAATACTGCATGTCTGCATCTATATCTGGATAATAGTGTTACTGAAGAAAGAATAGTGATCATGAGACTAAGAAGTATAGGGGCAGAGAGGGAGATTGGATGGCAAGGATAATAGTATTTCTAGCCCATTAGAATGGTCACAATTTATAACAATTTATTATATATTTCATAAGTAAATAGAGGAGTGAATTTGAAGAATTTAATTACATAGAAATGATAAATGTTTAAGGAGGTGAAAATAATAGTCAGAATTCACTGCACATATATGTTAAATTACCAAATCATATACCATAAATATGCACAAGAATTATATGTTAATTAAAATACTAAACATTGAATAATTATTCATAAGTGGTAGCTAACAAAAGACATAGCCTAAAGGTACACTAGAGACCCCAGGATGTTGAAGATCCTAGGACTTGTTGGATGTTTGCAAAAGAAAAATTTCATGCAGGGTGTGCAGCCAACTATAGAGAGAGGCTCTGTGTGCTGGTAGCTAGCAAAATTCAAGAGTCAAGTCTACCCAACCCCGTGGAGCCCAGACAATGCCATTAAAATCCCTAGATGCTGGACATGGAGATGTAGGGATCAGTGCTTACTCTGATGGGCTTCAATTTTGCTCTGGTCTGACATTTGCTTGCTACTCTCCTGATTTTCTCTTTTAAAATGGGAATGTTTTTTATGTGACATTATATGTTGGAAACATGTAACTTGTATCCTGATTTTACAGGGTCTCACAGTTAAGACTTTGTCCTAACTTGTGCTTCCCTTATGACTAGGGACATTGAACATTTCTTTAACTGCTTCTCAGCCATGGGATATTCTTCTGTAGCAAATTCTCAGTTTATCTCTGTACCCCATTTTCCCCCATTGGATTATTTGTTTTCTTCATGTTTAATTTGTTGAGCTCTTTATATATTTTGGATATTAGCCCTCTGTCAGATGTGAGGTTAGTGAAGATCTTTTCCCAATCTGTGGCCTGCTGGTTTGTTCTATTGACAGTGTCCTTGGCCTTATAGAAGCTTTTCAGTTTAATGAGGTCCCATTTATTCATTGTTGATCTTAGTACCTGAGCTACTTGTGTTCTGTTCAGGAAGTTGTCTCCTGTGCCAATGAGTTCAAGGCTTTTCCCCACGTTGTCTTCTATTAGATTTAATGTGTCCATTTTTATGTTGAGGTCTTTGATCCACTTTGACTTCAGTTTTGTGCAAGGTTGTAAATACAGATCTATTTACATTCTTCTACATGTAGACATCCAGTTAGACTAGCACCATTTGTTGAAGATGCTATCTTTTTTCCATAATATGGTTTTGGCATCTTTGTCAAAAACACCAAGTTTCTGTAGGCATTTTGGTTTATTTCTGGGTCTTTGATTTGATGCCATTGGTCAACCTGTTTTTATGCCAATACCATGCAGTTTTTATTATTATTGCTTTGTAGTACAGCTTAGAGTCAGGGATTGTGATACCTATAGAGATTTTTTTTATTGTACAGGACTGTTTTCTCTATCCTGGGTTTTTTGTTTTTCTGTATGAAATTGAGCTTACACACATCAGAATGGCTAAGATAAAAACTCAAGTGGCTGCACATGCTGTCAAGGATGTGGAGAAAGGGTAGTAACACTTCTCCATTGTTGGTGGGAGCACCAACTTGTACACTGACTTTGGAAATCAACCTGTCACTTTCTTAGAAAATTGGGAATAGCTCTACTTCAAGACCCAGCTATACTACTCCTGGGCATATTCCCAAAATATGTTTCATCAAACCACAAGGACATTTGCTCAACTCTTTTCATAGCAGCTTTATTCATAGTAGCCAGAAACTGGGAACAACCTAGATGTCTCTCAACTAAGGAATAGCTAAAGAAATTGTGGTATATTTACACGATGGAATACTACTCAGCTATTAGAAACAATGACATCATGAAATCTGCAGGTAATTGGTTGGAACCAGAAAAGATCATCCTGAGTGAGGTAATGCAGACCCAGAAAGACACACATAGTATTTACTCACTTATAAGTGGATATTAGCCATTAAGTACAGTACAAACATGTTATAATATGCAGACCAAAGAAACCAAGCAACAAGGAGGGCTCAAGGGATGATGCTTGAATCTCTCTAAGGAGGGGAGATAAAATAGACATTGGAAGTGGATGGAGAGAGGGAACGGAACAGGAACCTAGCATAACTGCCGTCTGAGAGGCTTTATCCAGCAGATAATGGAAATAGATGCAGAGACTCACAGACAAACATTAGGCAAAATTCAGGGAGCCTTATGAAAGAGTTAGTGGAAGGTTAGAGGGAGCTGGAAAAGGCAAGGACCCCACAAGCAGACCTAAATAGACAATTAAAACTCAGGAAGAGAGTGTTTCATAGAGAGTGAACCACCAACCAAAGAACTTGCATGGACTGGTTCTAGGCCCACTCTAATATGTATGAAGCTGATGGACTGTTTGGTCCTCAAGTGGCTCCCCTAACAATTGGGGAGGGGATTATCTCAGACTTGGTTTCTGTTGCCTCCCTCTGGACTCCATTTTCCTAACAGACCTGCTTTGTCTTGCCTCAGTGGAAGAGGAAGCACTTAGTCCTGATGAATTTGATGTGCCAGAGTGGGTTGGTACTGGGTTGGGGATGTTGTAGAGGAAGTGGGTGGGAAGGTGGGACTGGGAGGAGGGGAAGGAGGGAGGTTGCTATTGGAATGTAAATTAAACAAATAAATAAACTTAGGAAAAATATTTTTAATAAAGGGTTTGTCCTGAGTCTCAGAAGATGCTGAACTTCTGGATTAGTGTTGAAACTTTTTAAAATCATGACCTTTTTGAAGTCGGGCCAAATCCAATTTTTCATTATTAAATGAACACGAAACTTTAGGGTGTTCTTGAATTAAGGTGAAGGAAGGAGATTAAATTCCTTAAGCGATGCTGGCAGATGTTTATAACATCAGCAATTGATATTTAAATGGCTAGAGGAGATGAGAGAGAGAAAGGGAGAGTTCAAAAATGACTTCCAGTTATGTGAAATGGATATGGCACAGGGCTGGGAGTAATGATGGAGAGAGTGAGTTGGGTGGTGAGATTTTGAACTAAGCTTCTCTGCTGCTTGAGAATAACAGTACTTGCAAATAAGTAAAATCTTTGTTTTCCCTGAAAACTTTTGGTGAAACAAGGTAAGTTTTGAATTCTGATATTTACGCTTCTTAAAATAAAGGAATATTTGTTTATTTTTCAAGGTTCACTTATTTATGCCTACTCCTATCTCCAAAACAAAAGACAAATGGAGGGGATATATTGACCTAGTCTGTGAGAGTTTCCACTGACAGTGCTCAGAGGATTGAGCAACAGAATTAATAACCAGCATTGGCAATCAAAATGCAGAGAAAACATGCCTGCGGTGTGCTTAGCCATACATGGGACATCAGTGTTGTATCTCTTACCTACAGGTCTCAGGAACCATACTGGAATAAGGCACAGAAATATTGTAATGGTTAGAAGATGGGGGGGGGAGTATGGGTTCAGGAGAATCTTCTGGATATGAATGACTGCTGTGCTCACAAAGTCAGGGAAGCTGTAGTTGCGTGTAAAAGCCTGTCACAAAGTCAAGCCAGTTAACATTCTAATCTGGAGCAGAGAGGACTTTGCCATTCCCCACCTCTAAGATGAGGAGCTATTGAGAACTGTGGCCTACTATTGGGAAAGGCGAGCCAGTTTTTCTTAAGGGTGTGATCCCTGGTAGGTCAGCCATGACTAGCCGATGGTCCCACAGCCGCAAGAATAAGCGCAGCTCTACCTGGAATATGTAGGCTATAAAAAATAAGGACATGAAGTTGGGAAGGGTGGGTGGCAGATTTAGGGGAAGTTAGGGGAATAGTGAGGGTGTGAATAAAATGTAGTATATAGCATGCCATATGCATATATAAATTTCAAAGAATTGTTAGAAATATTACACTTAAAAAATGTAGCATTGGCTTATGATATAAAGTAAAAAGTTCCATAGGTTTGTAGTCACGTATATGAATGAGTGACTGCAGTGAAACAAGTGTTCAAACCTTCTTTAAGAAAGACTTGAAATAATGCATGCACAACATATGATCTCCAAAGGAACAGAAGTGCAAACTCCACTTCTTAGCGTTAGGAGGAAGGGTTGAGGAATAGTAAGTTTTTCTCAAGAATGCTGTCTAAAGTGGAGAAAATTGTTACTGTGCATTAAGAAACACAACACAACTAACCTTACCCATGTGACTAGTTACCATGACCACCGATGAATCATGTACTTCTGATGGGAACTGTTGAGAGGAGTTTTTTGTTTGTTTGTTTATTTTTTTTTAAGATGAAGAGTCTCGTAGATACAAGAAGTAAAGTAGAATCCTGCACTGGCTACTGAGGCAGAAATATGCCATTAAATGAAAAACTGGTACAGTTTGAATGAAATCTGAGGTTTAGCTAATAGAGACATAGGTGTGTTGGTTCTTGGTTTTTAAAATCATGTCTTTGCAAAGCCAGATGGTAGACTGAGGAAATGGGCACTGGATGTGTAACAACCCCTTGTACTGCTTTTGTAATTCTGAAAATCAGCATTATTCTAAAATAAAGAGTTTATTTAAAGCCATCTATATTCCCAAGGACATTTTTGTGTTTATGTAGGTGGTTGTGTATGTGTATATGTGTTAATCTGTAGAGTTTGGCGCATGATGGACAATTCCAATATTAAGCATTAGTGACAAGATTTTAGTTCAAAGTTTCCATTAGATGTTGCCTACCTATGTGTGTGTTCATAGGTTCTCATGGCTGGACAGGCACAGTTTTTGCATATACCATCATCCCTGTGCTTATTTTCATTTACCTATGAGATATGAATATTTTAATTGACAACTGTCTTGAGAATTGAGGAGCTCACTGCCCAAAGACTTTAGCAGATGGAAAGCCATTGCACATACATGCTTTAATTTCATACAGTGATGAATGCAAATCACTATTCCAAAACCCAAACCAGAGGCCACTGTAATCAGTGCTCTACTGATGGGGATGGCACTGGGTTTATACCATCAGTGAAGGAAGACGTCTCTGATCAGAGAGCTTAATCTCTTCCAAAGCCTCCAGACCTCACACAAATTAGGTGCGGTCTCTGGTGATGATCCAACCATAAAGTCATCATCATGGCCAATAGCATCTCTTGTTCTATCTAAAATAACTTGGCATGTGTCACTTTAATGATTAAGTAAGAATTTTCATGAAAGTAAAAGTAGCTATTTAGTAAAATGTATATGAGCAGCAGTATTTCTGCAAAGCTTTGAGGTTCAAGTTCAGTTTGATATTCCTTGGAACAAAGAACAAGAAAAAAACTAATGAAATTCACTAATGTTAAACTTAAAAAAATATCAGTAGCACCATTGACATGTGGCTTTTATATCTTTAAAACTAATCTGGCCTGATATGAAGAAGCTACTGGTTCATTTTTCATGTCTAAATAATTCTAAAAAAAAAAAAAGACTCAGGTTTTTGTTTGTATTCCCAGATTTTTCCAGTCAATTCCCTAGGCTTTCAGACATCGAGCAGAAGATGCCTATCCAACTAGCAAATTCAATGAGACAATAAAACCCCTCAAAATATATGCATCTTATGGTTGGGTGGTGGTGTGATAAAATGACTGTTGATCGATGATGGATGGCTCTTCCTCCATTACACTGAAGAGTTGCATAGTCACAAGTTTTCATTCTGCCAAACAGAAATTTGAGAAACTTTTAAAACTAACTTAAATTATTTGCCAGCATCATAACAATGTTAGCTTCTAGAAAATTGTAGAAAAATTGACTCCCATTTTCCTTATATCTGGAAACATTTTGATAATTTATGGTCTTTTTTAGTTTAAATTCAATAATTTCACATTGATTTGATAGTCATATATTTTAGTATATATAATTACATATATTAAGATTACAAAATATAGCTAGCCATGAATTAAACTAGGCTATTTGAGTTAAAAATAATAAGCTCTCAAATTCATAGAAATTAGAACATGTGGAATGATTTTCATATGGTAAAAATGAACTATCAAAATGAGAAAAGATAATTATTTATAACTATTGATCTCCAGTCCCAAACAGGTTTCTGCTAAAATATCTTAAAATTGGCAGTTTTGGTTTCTGATTTTTATGTGCACATTTCCTCATAATGTTACTAAATTAAAGCTAGTAAAATTTACCATAACTTATTTTTTTTGAGAAAAACATTTTTTTTATGGAAAATGTCTTCTATGCAGAATAGTAATTTACTTCCTTGGGATATGTTTAGGCAGCTTTTATTTATTTATTTGTCATTGCTTTCTCTTGGATTATGAGCGTTCTGATCTGATTTTCGACATTCACACTCTGGCATTTGAAGCTGGTGAGATAATATTTTATCTACACTCACTGAAGGAGAAACCTGCTGAGCTAGTGTTTTCCTCATTTTATTCTGGGGGAAGAGCCAGTCACCTTAATCTAGAGGAACCACTGTGTCACAAACTTCAGGGTAAGAATAAAGGAAAAGAGATAGAATGGAAATTTCCAAAAATTTATTAGCAATAAAAGGTTTTAACTGGGACTTTTTCCAGTTATCTGATTCCTGGCTATAGAAATTGTCTTACAGGATTCTGTGGAAAATGGTCAGCAGCTTTTGTTCATGAGGTCTGGAGCAGGGGCTGTGAAATGTTCTTTCTTTTCTTTCTTTCTTTCTTTCTTTCTTTCTTTCTTTCTTTCTTTCTTTCTTTCTTTCTT